>JAJEJO010000469.1:1474824-1676763 GCA_020662805.1 Glaucomys volans
CCTGCCTCCGCTCTGCCTGGGTCCTGCTCAGTGGGTGGCCACCAGACACAGGTTTGCTTTAATTTAAAACAGGACCGCACAGTCACTCACGTAAAGTGACACTAATGTGACATAACAGTAAGGGTCCCAGTTTCCTCCGCCAGCACTCCCCGGTCACAGGTGGCAGGCGGCTAGTGGCTTCTGTGGGCCCAGGACATTTCCGTGGGCCCTGGAGCCTCCCCGGGCCAGCAGAGGCTGGGCCCTCTGTGGGGAACAGGGTGGACTGGGCGGCAGGAGGGTGGAGCGGGGACCCCGGGGCTGGGAGGAGGGAGTGTTTGTCCCGAGCTGATGGGCACTGACTCATCAGTCCCTGGGGCCGGGGCCCAGGCAGGGGATTAAGCCTGAGCCTGTGACCAGAGAATGGCCTGGGAGGGCAGCCGTCGGGCCTGGCCACCCAGTCCGGGGCAGGAATGCTTGAGCTCAGCAGACAGGGACGGGCGGCCGGGGCTGATCCCAGATGGGGGCCATGATGGTGGGGGCCCTCTCGGGACAGGGACACTCTCTTTTAATCACCAACAGCAAGGACGCCGTCCCGACCTCCCACAGCCTGGCTTCCTTCTGCAGAGGCCCCCCGACCCCTACATTCCCACCTGCACGCCCCCCCACGGTCACTTCCGCTGTTTCGCTTTTGAAACCCTCTTCACCGGTTCCCCTCCCAGAGAGAAGTGCCCCCGATAGGGAGTTAGAGCTCACCTGCTGCAGCCCCGGCCACCCATACAGCAGGAGCTGCATAAGTGCATGAGTGCTGGTGGCGGAGGCTCTGTCGGCGAGGATGGAGATTCTCCCTGGGGTGGGGGCAGCCTGGTTGCCGAGGAGACGTCAGCTGCAGATTATGCTGAGGGATCCCAGGCCCACAGCCAGGGCACCCCTTCCTCCCCAGGCCGGGCCCTCCTGGGCCGCAGGTCTGACTGCTCCCTCAGGGTGTCTCCAGGCCCCCACCCCACGGCACCTCTGCACTGTAGACTGTCTGTGGGGGTCCTCCAGGGGCGGGCCCAGGTGCCATCTCCCCTGAGGCAGCCTGATCTTGAGCCGTCATGCCTGCGTGCTCTGCTCTTGACCTCCAGTCCTCAGTGCCTGGAACAGAACGTGTCACCTAGTACGTGCTCAGTTAATACCGGGTGCACAGGCAAAGCAAGGACAGCTGAGGAAAGCCGTCCCTTGCCCCTGCCCTGGTCCTCCTCGGGGGGGCTGTCCCTGGGGCACGGGCTCGGGTGGCAGGGTTTGAATCCTGAGTCCCCACCGACAGCCTGGAGCAGGGATTTCACGTCCTGGAGTTCAACGTCCTGGCCGGTTCCTCATCTCCGTGACAGCAGTGGTCTCCGGCTGGGTGCCTACGGCAAACCCACCAGCTCCTGGCTTTAGGTGCTCACACCACGCTGTGCCCGTCACACCTCCACAACGTGGAGAAATAGTGCCGAGTGCTCTCTGTGGCTGGGGTCAAGTATAAGTGCTAAGTACTTGAACATCCCGGCCAAATACTTAGCACTTAATGCTCAGCCAAGTACTCTGTGCCTGGCACGCAGTAAGCACTGAACCAAAGTTGTCGTTATTTGTCATTATTGCCTGTCTCATTTCCCTACAGAGCCACTGCCTGGGGTGCCCATTTTACAGATGGAGAAACCGAGGTTCAGAGAGGTGAAGACATTTGCCCAGAGTCACAGAACTATGAGATGGAAGAGCTGGAATTTGACAGCTCACTAACTCTTTGTTTTACGGTGAGGTTGAGCCACCTGGTCAAGGTCACACAGCCAGGGTCACGGCTGAGCCAGGACTCAAATCCATTGGCCTCAAGCTAATACCTGATTTGATTTCGTGTTCTGCCCCCCCACCCCTGTGGTCAGTTCCATCCACCGCTTAGGCCTGCAGGCTCTAGAGGGATCGGGACCTGACCTCCTGACCTGGGCAGGCCCCAGGTCAGTCACACCTTGGACACTGGCGCTAGAATGCAGCCCCACTGGTCTGGGCAGCACGAGCCCACAGGCCCTGTGAGGCGGGGAGAGGAAGCAGGCCTGGGTGAGGAGGGAGGATGGGCCTCTGGGCTTGGGTTGGGCAGCCTGTCCTGCAGGATCCCAGGCCTGGCAGAGCCTGCCCAGCCCCACCCGGCTCCACTCTCTGCCTTGACAGGGTGACCTCCTTGCAGGGCAGCCCTCACAGCCTAGGACAGGCCCCAATGAGGTACCCAGGGATGGGCAGCAGGTCCTACTGGAAATGGCCTGGGTTCACGATGCGGTGTCTGGAACCCAGGACCTGGGTCTGCAGGGCAGGCTGATGGGGGCAATGTGGGTGGTCAGAGCGGACCCCAGCACTAGGTCCAAGAGAGGCCAGGGTTAACCCCTCCATGGCCAGTGCCAGGGCAGCAGGGGCTCAGAGCAGCAGCTGTCCCACCCCGCGGGAGTTGCTTCCGTATTCTGACAGCAGACACGACCTTACAGGTGCCCCTAGGAAGGGCCAGCGGGGGTCATCAGAGCGCATCTCCCAGGCACAACAGGGTGGGGCTGCAGCCCAGGGGAGGTAGCCAGGATGGGCAGCGGCCAGGGTGGGGGCCTGAGGTGCATTCTCCGGGGATGAGTCAGGGGCAGGCAGTGCCTGTGAGTCAGTGTGGACCCTCTCCCCCTGCCAGGGCCTGGCCTCCGCTCTCCCCAGGGGGTGGTGTGGGGAGCTCACCGGGCCCCCAGCCCGGGGCCGAGTGAGTCAGTCCTTCTGGGAAGGAGGGCCAGCATGATTTTCCATTGTTTGGTGAGGAAAGTGAATACATGTTATAAAACAGGGGTGAGCTGGGCCAGCCCTCCTGGCCTTTGGAGGACCGGGAGGAAAGGGGCCTCCGCACAGGCCCTCTGCACTCATCACTGCCCTGGCTCTGCCTCCTTTTGCAGATGGGGAAAACAAGGTCCAGAGAGGTTAAACCACCTATCTAAGGTCACACAGCTAGGTGTATAGCAAAACCAGGATTCATGGCGCACGCCTGTAATCCTAGCACTTGGGAGGCTGAGGCAGGAGGATCACGAGTTCAAAGCCAGCCTCAGCAACTTAGCTATGCCCTAAGCAACTCAGTGAGACCCTGTCTCTAAATAAAATACAAAATAGGAATGGGGATATGGCTCAGTGGCCAAGTGCCCCTGAGTTCAATCCCTGGTTAAAAACAAAAACAAAAGCCAGGATTCAAACGCAGGCTGGCTTTGAACTTAAGCTTTGGGCCTTGCACTTATGTGAAATGTCTCTTTCCACAGCTGTGCTTCTCAGGGTGGACCCCAAAACACCTGCTTCAGTGTCCAAGGGGACAGGTGGCTTTAAAATGCAGATTCCCGGGCCCTGCCAAGACCCACTTAACCCTAATCCTGGGGGTGGCCCTTGCATGATTTTGAAGTGCTCCCCAGGCAAGGGTGAGGCCACAGAGGCCGAGGGCAGGGAATGGGGCCACCGTGGGAGGATGGACCTGGGCCTCGCCCCGGGAGGAGCAGGCGGACCCACCGTGCAAGGAGCAGGCTGCCCTTCTCTGGCAGCCGGGGTGGGAGAAGCTGCTCTTCTATCTCAAACTGGTTGGCAGCTGAGCACAGAGTGAGCAGCTCCGTTGCTGCTGGGGACAGGATGGTGGCAGCAAGGGACATGGGTGACCTGTGGGAAGATGGTGGCATCCTTTGAGCCAGTGGCTTGTCTGGCTGCAGAAAGAGGACAGGCGTCGGGGGTTGCCTGGCACCTGGAGGCTGCAGGTGCACCCACCTCCCGTGCCCAGCAACCCTAGGAAAGCAAACAGCCTGGGCCCCGCAGCCAAGGGGATGAGTCACTTAGAGCTGCGGATCCAAGCCAATCCCATGTGCCCAGGGGAGGATGCAGGGGGAGAGGAGACCTCCCAGCCCATCCGGCCGGCCACAAAGCAAGGACACACGTGCTCTCACACACGTGCCCGCTCTGCCAGGCCAGCTCTGCCCGGCTGAGGGCGTGGGGAAGGGAAGATGGAGGAGCACGAGAGGAAGTCCTCCCGAAATCTGCTGGTTCTCTCCACCACTCCTGGGCCAGGCCCAGCTGAGTCAGCGGGAGCGGGGCCAGCTGCCCTGAGCCGTGTGGAGCGGGGAGCGTGCGACGGACGGTGGGGGTCCAAGAGCGCAGGCCCGGGCACGGGGCAGGCTGGTCGGGAGCAGCCCAGCTGAGCTCCGAGCTCCCAGGGAAGCCAAGAACTGCCCGCTCCCAGGCAGGGAGCCCTGGCCTGCCCCACCTGCAGGGACAGCCGGGGAGGTCCGAGCAGCAGAGATGTGTTGGCCTCGTGCCAGGTTGCCTGGCACGGAGTCAGCCCTCGATAAACAGAACCAGGCTTCGCCACCATCAAGAGCCATGGTGTCCAACAGCTGAGCTGCCAATCTGCTGACCTGCGCTCCCTGGTCCAGTTCCTGCCCCAAACCAACCTCCACCTTCCTAAGAGTTGTGGGGAAGGGGATTCGGAAGTTGGGAGAAGTCCAGAGTTTTGGCCCCGTTTGGAGCTCCCATGCAGCCTGTGCCACCCCCCAGTCACATACCCCTCCCCTTTGCTGAGGCCTCTGACTACCAGGGCCACACAGGATCTCACCCTATGAGGAGATCTTGTGTTTGTGGCCACTTCACAGATGAGGAAACTGAGGCTCTGAGAAGCCTGACAATGGCCCTCCTTCTCACAGCTGGAAAGGCCTGAGGGATTCAAGGCCTGGGCTATCCAGGCTGCCTGCTTCCTTCCCAGTGAGGACTCAGACCCCTCCTCTTCCTGAGTCGCTCTGGGCTGTTTGTGGTGGACCCTTCTGGGAATACCCATCACACATGGGGTGCCGCTGCCCCGCCTGCTCTGCTGTAGGGGTGCAGGCGCTCCGGCCCTGGCCTGCGTCCCACCCCTGTATTCTCTCCAACCAGCCTCTTCTCCAGCTGCGCTCTCCGCAGGGTGGACCCGCCCCGGTTATTTAACCATCAGCAGGTCCTTTCCAGTTTCCTCACCATGCTCACCATGTCACAGTGGGACGCGGGCGTGCCAGCCACCTGTGGGGAGAGGTAGTGGAGAAAAAAGGAAAGGGTGTCCAGAGGGGCAGAGCAGGGGCAGAGCCAGTGGGACCAAGCCCCCGAGGAGCCCCTCCCTGTGGCCACTGCCATGTGGGGAAGGGGTCCCCGTGGTGAGCAAGAGCAGTGAGGAGTTCTGGCTGCTCAGGTCCCAGGGCCCCCCGCCACACACACCTGTGTTCTGAAACCCTGGCTCCTGGGACGCCTGCTCCTGGGATCGGCTGCCTGGAGGGTGTGTCCCCTCCCGGCCCTCAGACCTAGGCAGGGAAGTCGCTTCAGGGTGGAGGGAACTGGTCAGCCTTGCAGATGAGGACGGAGCTGGGAGGGCAGCCTGGGGAGGGCAGCCAGGCAGAGCCCCGAAGGCCGCGGGGTTAGGTCCGGGGGAAGTTGTGAGCTTTCTGCCCGAGCAGCTGGAGGGCTGCAGGCAGGACCAGCCTCTCCCTCCTGGCTTCCCTGAGGTGGCAGGAGGACTTGGATTCCTGGGCCCCTCCCCAGACTCCCCAGTCAGGACCTCAAGGATACCAGGACCCCAGAATCTGCATTTTACCAACTCCCCCGAGACTCCAAAGCACAACCACCTTAGAAATGCTGCCTCCGAGCAGTTCTCTATTGGCTCCTGGCTCCTTCATGAGGCCAACAATTTGAGTGTTGTTTGCTTTTGTTCTTCAAGTACTGAGGATTGGACCCAGGGCCCCACGCATGCTCAGCAAGGGCTCCACATGGCGCTACATCCACAGCCCTTTTTAATTTTAATTTTTAAGAAAAGGTCTCACTAAGTTGCCCAGGCTGGTCTTGAACCTGAGATCCTCCTGCCTCAGCCTCCCGAGTCACTGGGATTACAATTGTGTGCCACCTGGTGAGGCTTTGAGTTTTTTATTAATATGTGTTCTGTCGGGACACTGACACCCCCCCCCCAAGAAAAGCCCTGTGTTTGGCTTTTCCCTTTTCTATTCAACACACCACGAGCAGAGCCAGACCCAGCAAGGCGGGCAGGTGCAGTGAACACGACTTTGAAAGCGACTTCAGGGGGAATCACACCCTCCAGGTCCACCCAGGGTGCCCTGTTAAGGATAGGGGCTTCCTAGAGTCCTTGTAACTTGGAAAACGCAGTCCTTCAGTGTCAGGGACAAGAGATGGCCCAAAGGACACTGGTGACATCAGATGTGCTGGGATCTGGGGCAGGAAAACTTGAGAACCAATTCTGCACCAACCTCATATTATAAATGAGAAGCAGGTGGGGAAGGGACCCGCCTGAGGACTCCAGACTGCTGAACTTGAATCCAGGACTCTGCAAGCCCACGCCCACGCCCATCATCACTCCTAGCTGAACTCTAAGAGCTCTTTTGTGAGGAGTCTCCTGGGGAGACTCTTCCTGCCCAGCTGGAATCGCAGCCCGGTGACCTCCCGAGTGGCCCTGAGCCCTCCCAGCTGTGGGCCTCACCCCCGTTCAGACTGAGGACGTGCTGGCAGAAATGCGCATTCCCAACCGAAATGGAAGAGCTTTTGTAAAGTAGTTGTGTCATGCCAGGACCTGGAGTTATGAAAGTTTCAAAAGATTTTTTGTCCTCTCTCGATGGCCAGACCGATAGGGGCAGAGCTTCCTGAGCACTGGAGGCAGGGTGCCGTGCCAAGCGCTTTGTGTGGATTATCTGTAGGAATCTCCTCACAAGCCTTTGGGACGCGGGAAGTCGGTATCACCCTTTGACAAAGAAGGAAACTGAGGCTGGGGGCGGAGGAGCCTCGGCCGACCAAGGATTTCCACTCCCGCGGGCGCGCTCCTGAGCCCTGATCGCTGAACCGCCAACCACGCCGACACCGCGGGTGCAGCTCACTAGCCACCCAGGGCACTGAGACCCGTTGGGTCTCGCCACACCTGTCCCGGGGCCCAGCTGGGAGTCCGCCAAAGAAGGAGGAGCGCAGAGTGCCCGGGGCAGCGGCACCAGGTGCGGGCCTCCAGCCAGGGGGCGCGGCCAGCCCGAGGTGCGTGGAGGGCGGGGCCGCGGGTGCCGGCGAAGGTGGCCTTTGCGCCCCCGCGCCTGCCCATCCTCCCAGAGTCCCCGGTCGTGGGGGAGGCGTCCGGCCGGCTCGGCGTCCCCGAGCTCTCTGGGCTGGCTCGGGGCGGGTGCCCCACGAGCCTGAAGCCCCGCCCGCGGTGGCCCCTCCTCGGAAGGTAAGCGCCACCTTCTCGGGGAGCGGCCGCGGAGCGAGTGGCCGGCGGGCGCCCCGCCTCCCGCGAGTAGTGACCAGGCGCCCGCGCCCGCACCCGGGGCTCCCCGCGCCGCCGCTCGCTCACCTGCGCCCGCCGCCCGTCTCGGTGCGCGCCCGGCCCGCCGCGCCCCCGAGCGCCACCATGAACTCGCTGTTCAGGAAGAGAAACAAAGGCAAATACAGCCCCAAGGTGCAGACGCGCAGGTGAGGAGGCGCCCCGCTCGGGAGCCGTCGCGCGGGGGGCGCCCTGGCCGGGAGGACCGCCCGGGACCTGGACCCGCCGCCCGACCCCGGGTGGCTTCACGCACGCAGAGGGCGGGGAACCCAAGCGGGGCGGGGACGCCGGGCCTAGGACCCCTGGAGCTGGGAAGCACCGCCGAGGTGGAATGGGACGCGCAGGGGGAACTTAAGGGGCCACCATGTGTGACACCGGGGATCCTAGAAACCCAGGAGCGTTACTTTGGGGGCCTAGATGTCGGGGAACTGACTTGGGGCACTTCCGTGTCCCAGGGTCGCCCTTGGGCCGTGGCTCTCCGAGGGCCGGGAATCATCTCCGGGATGTAGGAGTGGTATGTCCGGAAAAGGTGACACTCAGGATTGTGGCGCCGTGGGGAGCCCAGGGAGTCCCGCCCAGGGGCCACTCTGAGGCCGCGCACCAAGCGGGCTGGGGGTGCTCCCCAAAGCGCCTTGGAGGGCGCGCAGGTGCTTCTGGTGTCTGGGAGGCGAGAGGCTGGGTGGCGCGGGCGGGGTTGGGGGACCGCGCCACCTGCCGCAGCGCTTCCTGCACCTGCCTGCCGGCTCTGGAGGGCGCCCAGGGGCAGAGGTGGGTGCCGAGTCAGGGGAGGCATCGGCCGAGGCGGCCCCTGCCTCCCAGGCGCCGGGTTCTGCGCGGTGGCTGGGCGGCGTCGGTCCTCTTTCTCGCCGCACGATTTCTCAGGGGTGTGGCTTCCCCCACCCCACCCCCCAGCCCGAAACTGGCGGCGTCTCTGAGCCGCAGGTTCCCAGGACCGCCTGGGAAGCGAATGACATGTCTCGATGTGTTTGCGTTGAGAGGCAGCCCACGTCCGTTTTGATAAGCCTAATGCATTCACTTAATAACCGGTTTGGGGGAGCCTCCTGGAGATGCTGAGATTGAGGAAGGGGGCCGACTTTGGCCCCTTCCTGTCCCCCCCCCACCTACCCACTAGGGACAATGGGGTGGGGGCTCCCAACAAGGAACTGATGAAGATAGGCAAGTGGCACAGCTCATCTGGCTGGAGGGTCCGCCCCAAGCTCCCTGGGTGGGAGGCCCCATGCACCCTTGAGCATCTCCTCACTCCTCCCCAGGCCCTAGTTGAAGGCTGGGAGAACTGTGGACTGGGCCCTCCTCAGGCTGGGGCATGGGCACTGGAGTCCCTGGAGACTCATCCTTTCAGTTGTGCTCCTGGCGGCTTGGGCTGTTTAAACCCAGAGGCATCTCTTCCCGCTCTGGAGGTTCCCCTTCCCTCCCCTCCCAGTCTTTCACAACCCCAGAGACAGGCAGGGCCCTGCCTGCCCTTCCTCCCTGTTCTCTGCTGCGGGTCCAGCTGGCTGTCAGATCCGCTGGGGTCCCGTCCAGTCTGTGCGCTGTTCTCCCTGTTGCACATTGTTGCACAATCAGGTGCTCCGTGCCAGTCCCACACGACTGTTCTGTCCTTCCCCGCTAGTTACCCCACCCCAGTCCTGCACACAGCAGACTCCCACACCAGGAGGTGGCCCAGGCTTGCCTGTCCTTCCCCCTGCCCCCTCCTCCTGGCTTGGACCTAGAGAAGTTACAGGGAACCCCAGCAAGCCAGGATGGCAGGAAGGCAGGCCTCCCACACTGTGCAGACAGGGGGACTTGAGGGCCTAGGGTGAGGATCCTGGGCACTGCCTGCCTCGCAGCTGAGGCAGCCACCCGTCCTTGGCTGACAGCCTTTGGCCAGCGATCTCAGCTTAGAGGTCTCTTTCTCCAGCACATGTTCCTGATCACTCTCCAGGGTGGGGTGAGGGAGCTGTGGGTCCCCTGGCCTTATCACCCCAGCCCTAAGAAGAGTGGACTCAGAGCTCTGAGGCGGGGCCAATGCTTCCTGCATGGTCTCCCAGCGCGCAGGCCCCTCTGCCCTTCCCCTGGTGGGATCTGGTTGATGCTTTCGATTGTGGGGTGGGGCAGCCCTGTGCCCTGTTCTCTTGACAAGACTGTCACGAGCCTGGTGGCCCTGCAGTGGGCATCACGGCAGGTCCTTAGGGAGCTCCCCACAAGTTTTTCTTTCGCCTGAGTTTTCCAGGGGCCCCTCCGTGTGTGGGGGCAGGGAGGGCGGGTGGGAACACCCACCCTGGAGCAGGTGCTTGGCTTCTAGGCCTGACTTGACCCTGTTGGCAGACAGGCTCTGAGCCTCAGTGTCCGAGTCTGTGAAGCAGGGTGGCAATAAGGATCTCCCACAGGAGGCTGCTGGGGGAGCAGTGCCCTGGCGCACAGGAAGGGTGCAAGGGGGGGGGTCTGCACCATCCTGAGCCCAGGAGCCCTGAGTGTGGACCTTCACACCCAGCATCCAGGGTTGGCCCTGCACAAGTCCAAGTGGGGAACAGAGCCACCCCTTCCTGTCTGTCCGCCCTGTACAGCTGAAACTGGGGAGGGCCTGGACAGGGTGTGAACCCCGCTGCTCCTGTCGCCCTGGTTCCTAATAACAGGTGTGGGAGCTGGTGTTCACACCTGAGTTAATGACAGGGGCAGGTCTGGCAGTGCAGGTCATGGAGGACACCATCCAGCCCAACAGGGAGGCTCTGCTGAGGACCCATGCCCACCTTCCTGGCTGTGCAACCTTGGGGAAGCTGCTTGGGCTCTCTGAGCCTGTTTTCTCACCTGTAGAATGCGGATAAGGAGAGTGCCTGCCTGGTCGTGTTGGCTGAGGATGGAATGAAATAGCACAGGGGAAAGACCATAGGGTTCTGGCAAGGCTGCTGTGATGATTAGGATTATTGACAGATGCAGATAAGGTACCTACTGTGTGCCCAGGGGTGATGGACAGGTTGTGCCCTGCCTGCAGACACCATTCCCAGAGGGTGGGGGCAGTTGAGAGGTCGATGACCCCTGCACCCGGTCGCTGGCCCTCACATCAGGGAGATAAGATGGGGTTAAGCCTGAGCGTGTGCGGTTACGACGCTCAGGACAGCAGCAGGGGCGGCTGGGGCAGTGGAACACAGTGCTGTCAGACCGGGTGTCCAGCCCAGCTGCCCTGGGGCGCTGGGACCCTGTGAGTGGAGTGTCGGGGTCAGAGCAGAGGTCAGGGGGTCTTCTCGGGGAGGTGTCTGAGTGCCCAGGTTGATCCAGCTCTGGAGTCCGTCTCTGATTTGGGACCGACGGCTGGCCTTGCTGAGCCCTTCTGCAAGGTGGAACTCATTTCAGCCCTCCCCCAGACCCCCTTCCCAGCAAACCCGGCAGCCTGACCACGCTTCCCCACTCCACCCAAACAGGCTCTGGCAAGAATGGCCCAGCCTGAATGGGGGGATCCTGCATGAGTGGCAGGGCCCAAGACTTTGTGGGCAGGGCTTTTGTCCTACTGGAAGCTGCCTGGGTGCCCAGAGCCCCTTGATGGTTGAGAGGATGGCCCCAGCTGTGTGACCTTGGGCAGGTCACTTAATGTCTCTGAGCCTCAGTTTCATCATCTGTGAAATGAGTGTGGTGATGACAACCCCCAGCTGGTGAAGGGACTCGAGCAAGATGATGCACACGATGGACCCCAGCCTGGACCCCGCTCAGGGTGGGTGCTCTCAGTCCCATGCTTCAGTTAAGAATGACAGCTGCGGAGCCTGGGGCTGGGTCCAGCCAGGCAGCCTCAATCAGTGACAGCTGGGAAGGGAGAGGCTGTCAGGAAAGCCTACTGCCTCCAGACACCCTGGTGACTTCCCACTGAGCAACCTGGCCGTTTCCCCAGCACCTCCTGCACTGCAGACTGAGGTGCCCCTCGTTTCGGAATGGTCAGCCCACGGGGCGGGGGTCCATTCCCCAGAGGGCAGTTATGAGGCTGAGCATCAAGGCACCCACCTTGGGCTCACAAATGGCCCACGCTCGGGGTTTGGAATCCCCCGGGGAGGGGCCCAGGCCTCCCCACCACACAACCCTGGGCCCAGTAGGGAGGCACCAACTTCCCTGATCTGGACTCCACCTCCAGCAGCCCCGTGAGCCTCTGCTCCCACCGCCCGCACAGGTCTCTCAGCAGAAGGCGTGAGGCCAGGTAATGCAGAGTCAGGACAGAGCTGGGCTCAGCCTGGAAGAGAGGCCGCGAGTGGGCATGTCAGGGACTGGAGGGCCCCTGTGTGCAGAGGGAGTTTCGGGAAGGCAGAGCTCAGTTCCCACCTCTCAGACGACCCCTGCAGGTGGGGAGAGGGATCTGGGCTGGGGAGAAGCTGTTTTGGGGACCCGGGTTCCCAGAGTGCAGCCATTCCTGCTCCACTCTGGGCAGGGCCGGGCAGGGCCTCCCTGGCTCCGCCCGTGCCCTCCGGCCTGCCTGTCCCGGCCTGTCTCAGAGCAGAAAATCTGTGGTCTTTGTTCTCCCTGCTTCTGCCTGGGTCCTCAGCCTGTGGCCCCCTGAGCTGGGGAGGCTCCTGATGCCCCTTTCTGCCTCCAGACAGGGTGGACTGGCTTCCGGTTAGCTCCCTGCTCCCTCCTCCCCAGAGCTCACAGCAAGCAGCCCCTCCTGCTGGACGCTCACACCCATCTCAACACTGTCCCCGCTTCTGCCCCCATGCTCCAGTCCCTTCTCCCATGTCAGCCATGGCCGCATGCAGTGCCCGTGTCCCTGGCTAACTCTGTCCTCAGATTCCCTGCTGCTCCTGGCCCTGGGAGCTGCTGCCCTGCGCAGTGTGGACACCTGCCCTTACCGGTCTCTGCACAGCCTCAGCCAGCCACCCAGCCTTTGCCCAGGCTGTGCCTCCTTCCTGGAATGCCTACCCCCTCCCCCTTCGTCACTCTGTTCCCGGGGAGCCCTCCCCAGCCTCTCTGCTAGGCTTTTCCTTTATCACTCTTGTTGCAGTGGCCATTTGACTCTGTGATGGTCAGAGGGCTGATGTCTGTCTGTCTGTCTGGGAGAGGGCTGGTGCAGAGCCGGCTGGGGCCAGAGGGGTGCTGCATGGATGGGCGGCTGGGTGAGCCTTGGGGGACCTCCAAGGCTCTCTTCCCCCTTCAGCGCCCCTGCGTGTGCACACGCCCCAGGGCCCAGTGGAGCCAAGAGGGCAGGGGCGGTGGGTTCTGTGTGGAAGCCAGGAGAGCCAGGCCTGAGCGGCCTCCCGCCCCGGCCAGCGTCTGCGGCGAGGTGGTCGGGGAGTAGGCGGGGTAAACACCCGGCAGCAGTGCCCAGTGATAAGTCCCGAGATAGAGGAAGGAAAGAGCCCTGGGACTCCTGAGCAGAGCCCAGGAGCAGCAGGAGTTGAGGAGATAAAGAGCACATCAAAGGGAGGCGCAGGCCACGCACGTGCCGTGTGCACACAACCCCAGAAACCTGAGCAAACAAAGCAGGCTGATGAAGGCCGGGAGCCCCGCGTCAGGAGCAAGTCCTGCCTTTCCTGGGTGCAGGTGTGCATACGTTCTCAAAGTATAAACCTGGGCTGGGGCTGTGGCTCAGTGGCGGAGCACTTGCCTAGCACGTGTGAGGCACTGGGTTCCATCCTCAGCACCACGTAAAAATAAAAATATAAATAAAATAAAGGTATTGTGTCCATCCACAACTAAAGAAAAATGTGAACCAGTTGGGCGCGGTGGCCCACGCCTGTGATCCCAGGTCTCGGGAGGCTGAGGCAGGAGGATCTCAAGTTCAAAGCCAGCCTCAGCAACTTAGTGAGGCCCTAAGCAACTTAGGCCCTGTCTCTAAATAAAATAGAAAATAAAAAGGGCTGGGGAGGTGGCTCAGTGGTTAAGTGCCCTGGGTTCAATCCCCGCTAAAAAAAAAATTAAAAATAAGAATAAATTAGAAACCAGCAAGTCTAAAACCATGAACCCCAAGGACGGGGCAGAGAGGGTGACGCACAGTAAACTCATGTTTCTTTTTAAAGAAAATCTGAGGTGAACATGGCGGCGTGAGGATGTTGGCTAGGTCCTGCAGTACGTGTAGGGGGGCCGCGTCTCCGCGGTGCTGTTCTGCGTGCTCGACCAGGTCATGAGTTCAACTCTTTACATGAGGTGGAATGGTGAAGGTGGGCCACCAGGGGCAGAGCCTGGAGGGGAGTCCCAGAGCTCCAGGTCTGGGGTCCAGTCCTAGCAAAAGAAGGGTCTGGGGAGGGAGAAGGGGGACCTCGGGAGCAAGAATGGAGGGCAGGGTTCTGGAAGGTTCTGGATGGGAGATGCAGGTGGAAAGTCTCGGTGAGGAAGTAGGAGGGAGGGGGCCAGAATGGGGAAGGTGTGGACACAGGAAGCCCCCAGGCTAGGGCCTTGCCCGAACCTTAATCTGAAATCCTGCCTCTGTGGTCTGTCTGAGAGGAACTCCTCCACGTCTCCCTTCCAGGGGAGGCCCAGGGAGCTTAGGGACTTACCCCAGGCTGCTCGGCAGTTCTAACCCAGCCTACTGAGCTGGGGGCAGGCTGGCAGGGGACCTGGCTGGCAGGGGGGCTGCCTGGGCTTGGAGTCCAGGCCAGCACCTTGTAGGATTTTGACTTCTCCCTTTGGCCATGGGGAATTGTTGTTTCCATTTGAAAGCCAAAGAAATAGCAGGGAGCAGGAGTTCCAGCCTCTTCTGAACCCCAGACAACGAGCTTGACTCTTCCCGGCTCTTAAACAGGAAGGCAGACCCCAGGGCCCAGTGGTGGAGCAGAAGGAGCCTGGCTGATAACCACAGGCCCAGCTGTGCTGCCCTTCAGCAGTAGGGCCACTCCTGCCCCTTCTGGGCTGCTTTCCACTTTCACACCCTGAACCCAGAAGCAGTGCAGGCACATAGTAGGGGCTCGTAAACAGGGGCTGAAGATTTCTTGGACCCTGACCATTGGAGTGTGCAGGATTGTGCAGAGGACTGTGTTGATGGGAGAAGCATCAAGCACTTAGTAGGTCTTAGATGACAAGGCTGGTGCTCCCTGCCCCCGGTCTCTAAGGTCCTCAGGCCTGGGGGTACCAGGGTTGGCTTGAGCCTGTTTAAATATCACAAAAGTCTTTGAGCCCTGCCTCGGTGTTCCCTGGAGCAGCGTGGCCTTCTGTGTGTCTGTAAGGGGAGCTGGAAAGCACGCACCTCAGCCAGAGCCCTGGGCCTGGCTCAGAGGCCGGTGCTGGGGTGGCTCTCCCTGGACGGAAACAGAGTAGGCCTTGAAAACAGCCAAAATTACTCTTCCCACAGCCGGTTTGGTTTAGGATTTACTTCTCCTGGATTAATAACTGGGCGTGGGGAATTGACTATCTAATTACCATAGAAGTTTCCAGTAGGGAGAATATCAGTCAATTGACCAATCAATCTGGCATTTATTGGGCACCACCTGTGGACTGCTTTCTCAAAAGACTTCCTTCCTGTTGACACCCAGGATTCCTCCCCAGGCTCTCCCCTTCAACCCTCGCCCTGGTTCAGTTCCTTATTCTCAGGAACAAGGCTGCACGTTAGAATCCCCGAGGGCTTAACTCCATGTCACAGCCCTGCCTTGGACCACTTAAGTCAGAACCTCCAGAGGCAGGGCCCACACATAGTCTCTGGATGGACAGCCAAGAGTCAGGGGGAGGTCGTGCGGATTGCCTCCTTCTGCCTTGTCCTAGGGGTACATGGATTGTGCTCTCTTCTCAGTGGCAGCCTCTGGTTCGCCTGCTCCATTCCTTCACTCCCAACCTTCCTGTGTCATTTAATCTCAGATGCATCTTAAACTGGTGGGTAGCTGGGGTGTGTGGTTCTTCATAGTCTCACCCAAGAGTCTTTTGATAGGCGAGTTTAACTCATTCACGTTTATTGTAATGACTGATGTTTTGGACCTACTCCTGCCAGATTGACCTATTGATGGTGTTTTCCCTTCTCCTTCTTTGCTTTTTTCTTGCTTTTTATTGAGCTGTATTTTCACAATTAAAGTGAGGTTATAAGGCCTGAAGGGGACAGAGCAGCCCAAAATACCCTGACCTGGGTGCTCTGCAATCTTCATAATTATAGTCATTGAGGTGTTTCCCTTAACCCTGCCCATTGACCTGCGCACTTGTGCACAATAAGGACTTACTCATCTTTTGGGGGGCCCTTGTGTGCAACCGTTCATGTCTCCAGGGGCTTGGAGAGGTCTGTCCCGAGGACCTGAAGCAGGGGCAGGTGGTCAGGAGTTGGGGTGCAAGTGGAAATGCATTCAGCACCTAGTGAATCTAGAAAATGCCACTGGAGCCGTAGCAATTAGGACAGCCGTTGGCCAGTCCTGACCCCGAGCCCATGGTCCCCTTCAGCAGTGGGAACTAACAACACCCACCTCAGCAGAGTGCTCTGAGGGCCAGAGGGGAGCCGCCCCAGGTGCTGGGCTGCAGCGTGGCCAGGTTCACTCAGGGCCAGTTCCTTGTCCTGCTCAGAGGGACAGGGCTGGGAGTTCCTTGTGGTGCCATCTCTGGAGTGAGTCAGCCTCAGTTTACCACCACTGAGATTACCCAACAGCTGGGATTAATTGTACTGATGAAGATGCCAACAGATGTAACTCACTGGGTCGCCCCTGGGCGGGGAACGCCTCGCCCCATTGCCCGGTCTCCCCACTGTCTCCCGTCGCTCTGTCTGTGGTGGGGTGGGTGTGGATTGGTATCAGTATCTCTCTTGTACCAAGGAGGTTGCTTGGGTTGGGGCCTTGGTTTCACTGTTCCCTAGCTGTGTGACCGTGGACAGGTTTTTTAACCCGTCTGTGCCTCAGTGATCGATCTTCATCTGGAAAATGAGGACGTAGGAGCTGCCAGCGGGCTGTGAAGCTCTGCTTGGTTGAACACCTGTTTACTGAGCCCCAGGACGAGGCCAGTCCTAGAATCAAGGGCTGTGGAAGGCCCCCACCCCCATAGAGGATGTGTGATGTTGTCTAGAAGTTTGAAGCCTAATTGGCGGGCTGGAAACCCTGCATGCGCCTTCCTCCTGGGGTGTGTGATTTAAGTGGACGACGTGCGGAGGGGCTGGCCAGGCGGCGCCCCGTAGGTGGGCCCACTGTTCAGTGGCTCCCGTCCAGGGACGGTTTCCTGGTTGCCTGCTGCATGCTGCCTCCGTATCGGGGACAGGACAGACGTTCTGGGAGCCATGGGCCGTCCCACCTGGGCAGCAGTGCTTACAGGTGAGGGTGGGGGGCCGCCAGCACCCCATGTGAACCTCCACCAGACCCCGGGGACCCCAGCGAGCCACGGAGGCCCTGGCTGGCCCTGGCGGCAGGCGGTGTGCCAGAGGAGGATGACAGGAGCTGGCAGGAGGACAGGCCCCGCTTGGGGCTCGGAGGGCGAGGCCAGTTCCTGGGAAGGGGCGTGCCCTCTGTGCGTTCCAGACATTCCACCGTGAGCACCCTGGCCAGGCCAGCCCGCTGAGACAGGCCTGCCCACTGAGACAGGCCTGCCCACTGAGACAGGGTTAACCCCAGGAGGGAGGAGCCACAGTCGGTGACGGTGGCAGTGGAGCGTGGGCTGGCTCAGGCCTGGAGAACCAGGTGGCCCTGCAAGGAAGGGCCCACAGAGACCCATCTCTACACCGGAAGGACAGCCAGGACCCGACAGGGAGACAGATGTTTGGGGGAGGCAGGGACAGCTGGGACGGAGGCGGTGGAAGGGACTTGGCCTCTCCAAGGTTGCCAGGGCGTGAACTGTCCCCAGAGAGGCTCTCAGTGAAGAAGCTTCTCCTCCGCTTGGAAGCAAGGGTGCTCTGCTCTCCCCGGGGCCCAGGGTGCTGTGGCCCTGCATGGTCTTTGCGCCTGGCTTTCTGGGCACCTTGCTCTGTTGGGCACAGCCAGGAGCCCGGGTTGCTGTGGAGCCAGGTGGCCAGGGGCAGGAGGCAGGGCTGGCCGCCGAGGGTGGGTCTGGGGGAGGAAAGGGAAGAGCAGAGGTACCAGGCACCGGGTGAGGCGGGCAGACGCTTGGCACTCGCCCTCTGCCACGGCGCAGTCAGCAGGCCTAGGATGAGCAGGCGCAGGGTCACCAGGTCACCTGGAGCCCACCGTCCCACTTGGTGGCTGCCAGCTCAAGATGTGCCTGGCCTGGAAGGCAGTGTGAAAGGCGGGTAAAACAGTGCTCTGTCTGCTGCGTGCTTTGGGTATTTAGGTTAAATAAAGTCTGAGAGTTAAGTTGGCTTGTTTCATTTTACTGTTTGTGGCTACTTGGAAAATTTCCCCAAGTGTGCCTTGGGTCTGTTTCTGTTGGACGGCAGTGCCCACCTCCCACCTGGGACCCTCCCACCTGCTGCTTGTGGCTTTCCCTTAGTGACACAGTGAGCAGACGGGGCGGGGGCGTTAGGCTGTGACAGGCGACACCACGAATGCTGTTACTCCTGCCGTGGTGGGTGGTTGGACCGTTTCTGGGATGGGCTCTGCTCAGGGTGCTGTGGACAGAGCCCCTGCACCCCAGTGATGGCAAGGAGGACATCACCAGTGGCCAGGTCCAAAGCGCTTTCGAGGGTCCTCTAGAATTGCCATAGCCTCTTGCATCTCACTGACAAGGAAACCGAGGCTCGGAGAGTCTAAAGAACCCACAGAGCCCGCAGCCCCTGAGGGAAGCTGCCTCGGTTTCCCCTGCAGGCCAGGTGGAGAGGGGAAGACGGCTGGGGTGGCAGGATCTGGATGGGATTGCTGAAGGCAAGCGAGGCCCTCGAAGCTGCCCACCTGCAGCCCCCTCCTGGGTTGATGCCAGCTGGGGGGTGGACGCTCAGGTGTCCTTGCTGGTTGGGTCTCTCCAGGGGCAGGGTGTGCCCTCGGGGCTGGAGGCTTAGCAGCAGTTCTCCCCACTCCCAGATCTGTGGGCGAGGAAACTAGCTCACACTATTGTCCAGCCTAAAACTTACCATGTCCAAACACTGTCAGAACAGAGTGGGTGGCGGTGGCCCTGACCAAGGGGCGCCATAGGCAGGTGGAGGAGGGTGCACAGGAGGATCTGGGGTGACTCCCCGGATTCTCCAGAAACAGCCGGTTGGACAAGGCCTTTCCACCCTCCCCCCATGGTTTCTGTCCTGCAGACAGAGCAGCGGGACGCCAATCCCCTTCACGTTCCCCAACACCAACCCCCACCCCTGGTCCAAACCCAAGGCAGCAGGTGCAGGCTGGGCGTGGGTCCTGGAGGGTCTGGGCCTGGGGTCCTGTACACACCAGTTCTGAACATTGAGGTCATTTGCAAATTCTCAGTGCCCAGGCAAGTGAGGTGCACAAGGTAGAACCAGAGTGTGCGCCGTCTTGCCCCCGATCGGCATGAACAGCGTGGGTGGCCTGGGGTCTTGTTTCAGCCACGTGATAATCAGTAGGTTCCAGCTTCAGACCTTGGCCACTGACTTATGCGCTCCTCAGAGGATCCCCAGTCCTGGAGGGGAAGCCAGGTCAAAGCGGAGAAGCCACCCCTGCCCGTTGCTTCTCAGGGATCCTTTCCCGAGAGCCTCAGCAATATACCCCAACCCATGGCCCCCCACACTCTCAGCACATCCTTTTTTTCAGGGCGGGGGTGGGGGGCAGTTCTGGAAATTGAACCCGGAGTGCTCTACAGTGAACTGCATCCCCGCCCTTTTCATTTTTTATTTCGAGACAAGGTCTCACTGAGTTGCTCAGGCTGGCCTTAAACTTGTGATCCTCCTGCCTCAGCCTCCCAGGTCCCTGGGATGACAGGTGTGGCCACTGTGTCAGCCAGTCAGTGGTCATTGGCACTCTACCTGTCGGGGATGAAGCAGTGGACTCAATGGCAATTGCAGCTCCCAGGTTCTCTCTCTGCACTTGCTCTGCCCCAGATACATTCTGGGGACACAAAGAGGCACCTGTTCCGGGCTCCCGTCTGCAGGCTGAGCCCCAGGAAGCACTTGTCTAGTGTCCTCAAAAATCGGCCCCTGGGCTCTGCACAGGGGCCAGGCGGCCTCCCAGCCAGCCCCGCCCCGTGTCCCTTCCTTGCCCCAGGGGAAGAAAACAAGGGCTGATTCTCCTTTGGGAAGGAGAGGTGACTCCCCGGGGCCAGCAGGCAGCCCCTGACCACAGGTTGGCCTGGCCCAGGGGGCTGTTTGGAGGCCCTCTGAGCCTGGGTTCCCATCCAGGCCCTGCTCCTGTTCATCAGAGGGTCCCGGCCAGGGCAGGGGCATCTCAGGGAGCCGGGCACCCACCTCCTCCCGTCCTGGCTGAGTGGACTTCTGATGCGCCCCCTCACGGAGAGGGATCAGCTTCTTCAGCGCTCTCAGGAGACCCAGAACTCTCCCCACCCTTTAAAACTCTTTCTAACCTGTCTGGTTTCCTCCCCGATGTCCCTTCCCGTGGCCCTGGTGGCTCTGTGTTCCAGGGTCTCCCCCTTTGTCCCCAGTCTGTGCAGCCCCTCTGCCTTCCTGGGCCTTTTACAACCTTAACACTTTTGAGGGGGCCTGGTCAGCTGCTGTGTGGCCCGGCCTCAGTGAGGGAGGGTCTGCCGGGTTCTCGTGTTCAGGTGGAGCTCACGCATCCCTTGGAGGGGCCCACAGACGTGACTCTGTGCTCTCCTTGGTGACCAGTGTCAGGAAGCCTCAGCATCGAGACATCCTGCCCTGGGAATGTGAACTTTGACCTCTTCTCCGCTGTGAAGTTACTGGGATTTTAGGAGAAGCCCAATTCCTAGGACCGAGTGTGGCAGGCAAGCAGGGGCCCCAGGGGTACAACCCACGCAGGAGCAGGGAGGACGGAGGGCTCAGAGCCACTGCCAGTGGCAGCCCTGCTGGAGTGACCCCCTGCAAATACGTGGGTTGCCGCTGCGCCCCACCCCATGGCACCTCCGGGCCATCCTGTGGCAGGCGTCTGCGGAGCCTCCCGAGTGCCAGTCACGCTGCCGATGGCACACACAGGAGCAGCGTGACCTTGGATCTGCTCTGGGGCCCTCACGCTGCTCGGAACCCCCCACTCAGTCTTTGAACCCAAGGCTGTCATTGATGCTTGATCAGGTGTCTCCCGCAGTGACCCTGATCCCCCAACTCACTTCACTAGTGGTGGGATTTCTTGCTCCCATTTTACAGAAACCAAGCCTGGGGTCTGACTGGCTGCCCCGTGGCACATGGCTGGCTGCTGCACTTGGGATCTGAGCCCCGCCTGGACGCTGATACCAGGGTCTGTCCCTTACGTGGGCAGCCTCACGTGACCTGGGCAGGTGCCCTCGCTTCTGGGGCCCAGGTTGCTGACTCAGGTGATGAGCAGCTGAGGCCGGATGGCTTCCCAGGGACCTTCAATGGCCAGTGGCCGCTGGCCTCAACACATGTCCATGTTGACCTCCAAGCAAGGCAGGGAGGCCGGTGTGTCCCTTTGGTGTGGCTCTTGGCCTTCCCCTTTTCTTGGGTGGGTGGCTGGGGTGCTCAGTTTCTCTGGCTCACCTGTGGCTGAGTCTCAGCCTCCATGGAGGGCTGAGCCCTGGCCGCCACGTGTGGCTGCCCCCGTGTGGCTGGACCAGCCTGGCCGGTTCCCAGCGCTCCTGGGAGCCACACCCCTCCCGGCGGGTCCAGCCACCCGCCTGCCCACATTCCTGGGCTCCCGGATGGGTCTCTGTGTCTTTCGCTGGGACGCTGTGGTTGGCTCCTGTGGCCATCTGAGCAGGAGGGAGAGGGCAGGACCCATTCAGGACCCAACCCCAAGGGCAGAAGTGCCAAGCCTTCCAGATGCAAATCCAGCTCCGCCTGCTCCTGGCAGTGGGACTGCGATCTCGTGATCAGGTCGTTTGTTCCTCGGTTTCCCCATTTGTTCCTCGGTTTCCCCGTTTGTAAGGCAGGGACGACAGCGCTGCTTACCTGGGGGTGAGTCCCATGTGACTCACTTGGCCCTGGGCTGGGGACAGTCGGCCTGGCATCCACAGGAGGCTGGGGGTCACCTTGGACCTGGCCTCATGGAGCCCAGGAGAAGAGGCAGGGCGAAGACGAACGGGAGCCCGGCAACTGCAGAGGGCACACCGACCTTTCCGACCATAGCTCCATTGTGACGTGATGCGCCACCGTACATGGCGCCCCTTTGGTGTGTGTGGCATCTCCATGATCGATCTCAGCACATCTTCCTCACCCTGAAAGGCCCTGCGTGTCCCTCAGTGCTCACTGCCCGCCCTCACAGCCCAGGAAAGGCTCCCCTTGCTGCTCAGGATGCCTCATAAGCGGAGCTTGGAGCCCCGCGCTCTGGTCCTGCCTCGGCCTTCGCACCACCGCCTCCCCACAGCCCGAGGCGAGGTCCCGTCTTGGCTGAATCGTAGGGACAGACCACACCTTGTTACTCACTTGCCACGAGGTGGGCGTTGGCCTTCTCTGGCCCTTGCCAGTGGCACTGCTGTGAGCGTTTGCACCGTCTGAGGGACAGACGGGCCGGTCTCTCAGGGGTGCTCCTGGGCAGTCGCCGGGCCATGTGGTCCCTCTAAGTTCAACTTTTATTTATTTATTTTTAGTTCTGGGCATTGAACCCAGGGGCTGTTGACCACTGAGCTACGTCCCAGCCCGTTTTTAATTTTTATTTTGAGACACATTTTCACTGAGTTGCCTGGGCTGGCCTTGAACTTGCCTTCCTCCTGCCTCAGGCCTCCGAGTTGCTGGGATCCAGGCGTGTGCCGCAGTGTCCGGCTGTGATCAACTTCTCAGAGCTGAATTCTGAGCTGCCAGACTGTTTCCCACGGTCATGCCCACCAGCATACACGGGGGTCCAGTGGCCACTACGGCAGCCATTGTGGTGGTGGAAAAGTGTCCTGTTGTGGTTTTGAGCACCGGTCGTTTTTGATTTATCTGGCAAGTACACACCAGATGCTGGGAGCCCTGACAGACTGCCCCATGGAGTTGTTGGGACCTGGGCTGCAGGGCCTGCCTGGGTTGGAGTCCTGGCTTTGCCATCTAATTACAGTGTGACTTTAGGGAAGTTACTTAACCTCTCTGGTCCTCAGTGTCCAACTCTAAAGTGGATGATATGGTTCCCCATCACGCGGGGCTGTGATGGAGACTGAGTCAGCGGTGAGTGGCAGCCTGTTACGTTGTGAGGTTGCTGCTGCTGTTGGCACCTGATTTCCCTATTCCTGTGAGTCACTGTTAGTGCCCCGGGGGAGAATCCTGGCCCCCTGTTCACCTGCCCTGTGACCTGGGCAGGTGCTTTGCCTTCTCTGAGCCTTGGTTTCCTCACCTGCAGAGGGTGGCATGGGCCTCCCAGGTCTCAGGTGAGGGACGTGGTGCCTGTGGATGTGTCTGACCTCTGGCGCGGGGCACAGAGATGGCTCAGGGGCCAGCCAAGGTCCCTGAGAACCCATGGCCCGCTGGGTTCTCTTCCTACACTGTCCCACCAGGAGCCTGAGGTCCCCAGGACTGGTGGCTGCCCCTGCTCTGGGTCCCATGCTGAGTGCTGGGTCGGCCGGAAAACGGGGCCCTGCCAGAGTGGGGTCCACTGGTGACCTCTGAACTGCCCCACCCCATAGGCAGGCTGGTGGCGTTGGGGCAAGTGGGCCAAAGCCCCCCAGGTCCTACCATGGCCGCACAGTCCCGGGCTGTGTGTCTGGGCCAAGACTCTGTCTATGGGCGCAATAGCTGGACTGGTGGTCAGCCTGGTGACCGAGGGCCCGGAAGGACTCATTCCCAGGTGGTCCTCTAGCCGAGGAGCAGCTTGAGGGGCGGGAAAGGGTGGGCCCGTGGCCCCGCCTCACCCACTCCTCCGTCCAGAGGCCCCTCCTGCGCCTTGCGGCCACTCCCCACTCTGCCCACTGTGGACTCTGGAACTTGCGGGGGTGGGTTTTCCCCGCCGCCTGCGAGGAGCTTGGTCCAGGAGGGCATGCAGGATGCAGCCCCCTGCGGCGCACTCCGGGTGGGACAAGGGGCCCCTGGCCTTGTTCTCTGTGGTCCAGGCCTGGCTGCAGCAGCCCCTGGGCGAGGTTCAGGGCAAGGACCGATGTGCTCGTGGTCTGTTTGCTCTCACCTTCATGTCCCCAGCTTGCCCACCGCGCAGCACCCAAGGGCGTCAGGGTCCGCTGGGGAACCTGGAAGTCAGAGACCACAGCACGGCGCCTCCCGCCCAGCGCTGGAGACCCAGACTCAGCAAGTCAGGTCTGGGACTCGCAATCCGAGTTCCCCCTGCTGCCTGAGGAATTCCGGCATGTCCCTCTGCAGTGCCAGCAGAGGGTCGAGAGCCCGCCCTGGCCCACCCACTGGACACACCCAGGGTCTGCCTGTCTCGTGGCTCCCAGACTCCTGCCCATCCTTCAGAACCCATAAAAGTTATTCAGCCATGAAAGGAAGAAGTCCCCCAGATGTATGGCACAAGCGACCTCGCAGACCTTGGCGGAGTCAGAGATTCTGGACAAAGGACCACATGCTTTATGATTCCGTTGGCATAAAATGTCCAGAACAAGCAAATCCACAGCGACAGGAAGTAGAGTAGCAATCGCCAGAGGCTGCTGCTAAGGGGTACCAGGCTTGGGGTGACGTCAGCATTCCACAGTTAGACGGGGGTGACGGCCACAAGACCAAGTATCCTAGCGGCACCGGGTGTGTGGGCAGATTTTATGGTATGTGAATTATGTCTCCATTAAAGAATGCAGTGCTGGTCACGGGTGGTGCCCACCTGTAGTGCCAGCTACTCAGGAGGCTGAGGCAGGAGGATCTCTGGAGTCCAGGGGTTTGAGACCAGTCCGGGCAAGACCCTGTCTCCAAAAAAGAAAAAGAAAAGTTGAGTTTTCCTAACAGGGTGGTATGGAAGTGTTGTCTCGAGTCACCTAAGTGGGGTTGATGCCGGCACCGTAGGTACTGCCTTACCTCTGGTGTCCCTGATGTCACCTTGTGGGACAGCCACGCTCCCGAGAAGGCAGAGCGGGCTGGGGACAGCCCGGGAGGAGGGGTGCTGCGGGGACCCAGGTGGCACTGGCCCACCTCCCCTGGTTCCCGTCCACAGCATCTCCAACAAGGAGCTCTCGGAGCTGATCGAACAGCTGCAGAAGAATGCCGACCAGGTGGAGAAGAACATCGTGGACGCCGGGGCCAAGATGCAGAGCGTGAGTGCCCCCAGCCCACCCGGGGTGATTCTGCTCCCCAGGGGACACATGGCCACATCAGGAGACATTGGTGGCTGCTCAAGTGTGCTCTAGCTGGTGGGGACAAGGATGCTACTGAACATCCTGCAGGGCACAGCCCACCACAGGGCCACCCAGCCCCACGGGCACCGGGGTCGGGAAGCCCTTCTGTGTAGCAGCTTTGCCCGTGGGAAGAGGGACCTCCTGCGTATGAGCTCCTGCCTCTCCCTGGGCCTTGGGTGATGCTTCCCTGACTCGGGGAGAACCAGTCTCGGGAGCCAGCCCTGGGTAGGGTTCTGGCCCTGCCACCTGCTGTGTGACCTTACCTCCCCGTGCACAGGGCTCTTCTAAAAGGCTAGTGATTGTCCCCATCAGTCTGGGTTGCTGGAAAGGTTTTTTTAAAATATTTTTTTCGTTGTCGATGGACGTTTATGTATATGTGGTGTTGAGACTCGAACCCAGGGCCTCACACATGCCAGGAAACTGCTCTACCACTGAGCCACAGCCCAGCCCCCTTGGAGAGATCTGAGGAGATTCTGCAGGTGCAGAGTGACCCACACGGTCACAGTAGCATCCTTCCCACGCGTACCTCCGTGGCCAGGACCCGGAGGTCAGGCTCTCTCCTCCTGAGCCGGAGAGGATGGAGGAAATAGCCGGCATACCACTTCCCCACCCACGCCTCAGTCTCCCCTTCTGAAACTTGGGGAGAATAACTGTCCAGAGCCCGCCGGGTCTCCTGAGGCCTGAGCAGCACCCTGCCTCTCATCTTGCCTTTGAGCTCTCAGTGAGCCCAGCTGGACGCGGCTGAGCTTGGACTAGTCACCCCAGGACCTCAGTTTCCCCATCTGTACAATGGCCCTGGCAGCACAGGTGTGCACCCTTGAGGCCTGTCCACAGGTGGAGGTGGGCATGTGGGGCGGCCTGGGGCAGGAGGCAGCCGATCCTTCTGCCTGGGACCCTCCCCACTGGTCCTGGTCCTCCAGCTCTTGCCATCCCTGCCCTGTCCCCTCCCACCCCTCCGGCTCAGCTCCTCTTTGAGTTTTCTCTGTTCCCCTCTGGGGGGGCGGGGGCTGCAGTGGTGTTTTTCCTTCCCAAATGAAAAACAGCCTTTTAGGGTGTGTCTCTTTTTTTCCTTGCAACAAGAATAATATGTATTCATATCAGAGCAGAGAAGTACAACCAAGTTAATCAAAGTCCCGTCAAGCCCCACCAGCAGTTAGCTGTGTGTCTGCCTGACCTTTCCTCACACACGTGTGCATGCGTGTGCATGTGAGTGTGAACAGGGCCCAGCCCTGTTTTATTTGCCTGGAGTAGTGACTCAGAGCAACAAGATGCGTTTGGGAGGTCATGCTGAACTGCTTTTTAACTTCGATTGAATACTCTGGAAAAAAGAAGCCTCGCTCTAAAGGCTACGTGGGCTGGTCAGTCTTTTTCTTTCTCTAAAAGATGTCATTATTTATTAATTTTATTACCCAAAATCCTCCAGAATGTTCCATCTTTTTTTTTTACTTTTCATTTAAAAAATTTTTTTATATAACACATTTTACTGCTATAAATGAAATTTGCTCAATGTAGAACAATTAGAATATACAGAAAAATGTGAAAAGGAAGATTAAAGTCACCTAGAATCTTACCAGTTAGAAATGTTAAATATTAAAATTTGGTGGTTTTCTCCAGAGTATTCTTTCCTCTGATTCTTTTCTCTCTTTTTTTAATTGTTCTGTGACAGCGGAATGCCTCTGATTCATTGTACACAACTGGGGCACAACTTTTCACTTCTCTGGTTGTACCAGAATGTTCCATCCATTAATAAGTGAGTTCCACATGGTGTTCACTGCACCGGCTAAAGGGCGCATTTCGGTGGTGCTTACGAGCTCCCCATCCCTGGAGGTGACCCCACACTCCTGGGCACAGGTCCTCCTCCTTCCAGCCCTGTTCCCAGAGACATGCGGCCACCCTGGGTTTCCATGCATTTATTTAGCATAGACATTGCAAATAAACAGAATCCTACCCCAGGCGACCCTCGGTGTCCACGCAGATGTTCAAACAGGCAGAGAAGTGGGAGGAGGTGGACAGCAGCCAGCCATGTCTCCACTGCCCAGGTTGACCAGTGACGGCCACTCTTCTGGCTTGTTCTCTGGTCTGTCCTGTGTGTGTGTGTGTGTGTGTGTGTGTGTGTGTGCGTGTGCGTGATTTATTAGGCATGTCAGTGACTTTAAAAGCCCTTTTCTTGAGGCATGGCTCACGTAGTGTATAGACTTATAGACACGTTTTTTTGGTACTGGGGAGTGAAAAGCCCCGTACTGAGTTACCTCCCCAATCTTTTTTGTTTATTTTTTATCTCGAGACCAGATCTCGCCAAGTTGTTGAGGTCGGCCTGCAACTTGCGATCCTCCTGCCTCAGCCTCCCGGGTTGCTGGGAGCACGGGCACGCCCCGTGTTGGAGAGGGCCCCCTCGGTAGCTCTTGGCTTTGGAAGGCAGCCATGGAACCACTGCCCAAGTAGAATACAGAACATTTTCCAGAAAGTTCCTGGTGATCGCCCAATCCGTGTCCCTCAGCGGCGACCCTCTGCTGACCTCCTGCTTGACCAGTTCAGCTGGCTTTGACCTCTTGAGCGTCCACACAGTGTCCCTCGCTCTCTCCTTCCTGGTCTCAGCCAGTGTGCTGTGAGGGTGTGCCCGCCCCCACCCGGGGTTGTTACCTGGCTGCCCCTCTTTGCAAAATCAGTCTCTGGTGCTGCAGCTGCCAGGGGAGCTCCGGGTCCGTGTGGAGGACATAGATCAAATGTCACCTGCACCAAGCAGCCTGCCGTGAGGTGCAGTGCACTGGCCAGGCTGGCCCCCGGTGCCAGGCGCCCAGCTCCACTGGCCTTTCCAGTTGGCCTCACCCTGGCCCCAGAGCCCCCTCTGCTCTGCCCTCCCTGATGGCCAGGGCAGTGCCACCTGGATGCCTTCTCTTCCTCCAGGGGAAGCCGAGTCCTCACTGTCCCAGGTGCCACATCACCTCTGTTCAGCTCTTTTTCAGTTTCCATTTTCCAGTGCTGGGGACTGAACCCAGGGCCTCGGGCCTGCTCAGCACACGAGCTGCAGCCCAGCCCTCTCTGTCTGCCAGCAACCTTGTCGCGCGTACTTTGCAGATCACAAAGTGCTTCCATTTCAGATGCGCTGTGATGACTCTTAGTACCTCTAGCAAGTGGCACTGCTCTTGCCGGGAATCGTTTCAGAACGTTTTCATCTCAAATTAGGGGGTCCTGACATTGCTCTCCATGCCGTTCCGCTCCCACCCCAGGCAGCTGGCGTCTGCTCTGCCTATTCCATTCCGGGCCACTTCACACCTCCTTGAGGTCTGTGTTCTGAGCTGGGATCAGTCCTTCTCCCCGAGCTGCCACTTGGGCTCTTCTGATGTGCCGTCTGTGGCTCGGCGGGTGGAGCCCAGGTCCTCTCACGCTGAGCAAGCTGTGCAGCTGAGCCCATCCCAGCCCGGCTTGGCCTCTCCTGAAGACAGGACTTCCCTTACTCCCTCGGTAGAGGCAGGGACCCAGCGTCAGCCCTGTCACCTCCCCTGCTGCACATGGGGTCCCTCAGGGATTCATCCCAAGGGCCTGGCATCTTGGTGCCGACAGGGAGAACTAACAGGCTGCTCTCGAATGCCCACTCCCCGACCCTGATTCCTGGCTGTCCCTAAGCCAGCCGAGGCCCTGGACTCCCAGCAGACTGTGACGGCCCCCTCCCACCACCTCCACTGGTCTGCCAGCTCGGCCGTCCCAGCCCACACCTCCAGACCCACGTCCTCTCCCTGCCAAGGGCGGAGGCTCTGCTTCGAGGCAAGACTGGACCTGTGCCGCGTGTCCTCCCTGAGGGCCGTCCAGGCTCTGTGCCCCACAGGTCCTGTCCCCAGCCCTGCCTTCCAGCCCGGAGCATCTCACCATGCCCAGCCAGGACTCACTCACTGTCCTCTGCTCAGGGCACACTGCCCGTCACCCACCCTTGGCTGTCACTGCCACAGAGGGGCCTCCTGGGTCCCTGGGGCTGAGGGGGTCTCCCTGCTCCCCCTCTGGCGCGTGTTCTTCACGGCAGCGGCTGGTAGGGACTTGCAGTCGCCTTCATGAGGTTCCTGTTGACTGCCTTGCAAGCAGTCCCCCAGACTGGACTGCCAGCGCCAGGCAGGCGCCCCCCCCCCACCTCCGTCCCGGTGACCAGCGCATAGTAGGTGTTCACGCCAAGTATGCCACGTGGCTGGAGGAGAGGCGGGAAGGGGCCGGGAGGCTCCTGCTGGTCCCGATGCTGCTGCTGCCTCCCATCGCCACGGAGCCACTCTGAGTCCCTGTCTGTTGTCCCCTTTCTCTCGCGACCCTCACAGGACTTGGCCCGGCTGCAGGAGGGTCAGCAGCCTGAGCACCGGGACGTGGTCCTGCAGAAGGTGTCGGACTCGGAGAAGCTGCTGTTCGTCCTGGAGGCGGACGCAGCCATCGCCAAGCATATGAAGCACCCCCAGGGGGACATGATTGCCGAGGAGTAGGTCCCCCGCCTCTGTCCCTGGGGAGCCACTTAGCACAGCAGGAGGCCAGCAGGAGGCAGGCAGCTGTCCAGGCACAGGAGCCCCAGCGGGCTTTGCCAGGGGCCACCTGGGTGCGGGGCTTGGCCAGGGGCTTCATGTTCTCCCGTGACAACCGGACTCTGCATCTGGGGAAACGGGGGCTCAGGGAGTTTGACACTTGCTGTGGTCGGAGCGTGGCCAGAGTCCCACTGACTCAGCTCCTGACGGTCCTCGAGGCCTGTGACTTCCAGGCTCATCACCCACACCTCAGCTCAGCATGGGCCCCGCCCCTGGCCGCAGCCTGCTCTTGTCCACCATGGCTGCTGCTGGACGGTGGGCTCCAGGGGTCCTGCCTGCTTCTTCAGGAACCTTCTATGGCTCTGGGCATAGAGTAGGCCCCCCGGGAAATGCTGATGGAGGAAGGAGGGTGAGGGGAAGTGGGCGGGGAGTGGGAGGCTGCATCGGTGGCCTGAAACTCAAGGCCACCCTGCCCTTCCAGGTCTGGGAGGGGCCGCTCCGTGGGGCTGAGCAGTGCCATGCCAACGGGCCCACTTACCCTAGCCCTCTCCCACCAGCATCCGGCAGCTGAAGGAGCGTGTGGTCAACCTCCGCGAGAAGCACAAGCGCATCTACGACCTGGCCGTGAAGGAAGTGGCCCCGGAGGTCAACTGGGCGGCTCTGGTGGAGGAGAAGCTGGTATGACCAGGCAGGGGGCTGCACGCGTGCTGCCAGAGCCCACCGTCCTTCAGGGGAGGAGACTGCAGGCCTGATGTCCCCGACGTTGTGCCCATGAGAAGAGGGAGAGCCACGTGTGGGCCGGGGTCACGTAGCACAGGTGGAGATCAGGTCTCCGTCCCACCAGTGTGCCCCGTTCCCAAGCCAGCTCGCTGGGGCTGTGGGCAGGTGGGGGAGGGCCAGGTGCCTGGTCCCTGTGTCCTCACCTGTCCCTCTCCACTGGGGTATGGCTCATGGCTGCAGCAGCTGTGCACCCAGGGTGGGGTCTCAGCTCCCCGCTATCGGGGGCTGGACCTTGGGCAGGTGCCGTCCCCTCACCCAGCCTGGGTCTCCCCATCTGTGAAATGGAAGCAGTGACCTGTAGGGCCTGTGAGGCTGCTGTGACCAGCCGACATGTCTAAATGCCTGGCCAGCCATCGTCAGTGGCACGGTGCCCTGACCTCGGCCTGTGTCTCTGCGGGGTCCCACGCTCACTCCCCCGCTGCCCTGTGAGGAAGGGAGCACCACCCCATCCAGGCAGAGCCGAGACCAACAGGGCAGCTGTGAGTCCTGCCGGCTCACCCCTCCTGTGTGTCCCCCCTGCCCACCAGGACAAGCTGAGTGGCCAGAGCTATGGCACGGACCTGCCGCTGGTGGACAGCCAGGTGGAGCAGCACAACATCTTCCACAATGAGGTCAAGGCCATCGGACCCCACTTAGCCAAGAACGGGGACAAGGTAGACCGGTGCTGGTGATGTGGGGACCTGGGAAGGGTGTGGGGCCCCCGCCCTCCCCTGAACCTCTGTTCCGCCCTCAGGACCAGAACAACGAGCTCCAGGCCAAGTACCAGAAGCTGCTGGTGAGAAGCTCTGGGGAAGACTGCCACCGCACAGGGATGAGAAGCGTGGGGTACAGGGGACAACTGGCCCTCCTAAACGTGACATGGGCATGCGATCAATGTTCCCATGAGAACGGAAGGGGCTTACATGGGAAGGGAGAGTACTCGCCCCTTCCTGCTGGTGCATGGAAACCCTGATAGACCCCGGGGGAGCACCCGTCCTGCAGCAGGCCGCTGGTTCCGTAAGCGCCTGCTGCGTGCTGCCCGCCACACTGTGTGCTTTCCGCATGAAGTCCTGCTCTTTCCATCTGCAGAAGAGACCGCTCCCTTAGCTTGCTCGCACAAACGCTTCCTTGCTGCGAACCTCTCACCCGGGCGGCCTGGCCTAGTGCTCAGGCACTGGCCTGCTGCACCCTTGCTTGTTGGAGCCGAGGCCTTGAGGGAGGTGCTTGGCCACTGGGAGCCTCCGTTTCCTCATCTGAAAATGGAGCTGCTACACGACGCTGTCTCGCAGGGTTCCTCGAGGACTAAACTGGGTACTGTTGGAGGTGTCCCCGGCACAGTCCCGCGTGCAGAGGGCCCTCTCGCCTGTCGGCTGCACTTCTTACTCTTCAGGGCACAATGTGAGCCTCTGGCTCCTTGCCTCCTGCCCTTCCCCCTTCTTCCTAGCCACGAATGGTTCCAGACGCTCCTTTTCTTGCAAGCCCTTTTCAAGATGGTCAAGGTAGAACTTGTTACTGATGCTTACTGAGCACCAGGTGCATGCCAGTCTCTGCCCCACGGGCCAGTGTGGCTGGTGTCCCTGTTTTACAGCTGGATAAACATTGGCTTCAGGACACTCTCGCCCCCGAGAGGGTCTTGTCTGCTTTGTTCTCTAGAGCTGTGCCCAGCATGTGGTAGATGCTCAGTGTACGCCTGCTGAATGGATGGGGTTTGGAGAGTGGGTGGCTTATCCAAGGGGTCCCTGCAGGATGTGGGGAGGGAGCCCAGCACTGTCCTCGTCCTCGCAGGCGGCGTCGCAGGCACGGCAGCAGCACCTGAGCTCACTGCAGGACTACATGCAGCGCTGCACCAATGAGCTCTACTGGCTGGACCAGCAGGCCCGGGACCGTGTGCAGTACGACTGGAGTGACCGCAACCTCGACTACCCCAGCCGCCGGCGCCAGTACGAGGTGGGCACCAGGCTGGGCAGGGGCTGGGAGGGCACAGGACTGCTGGCTGGGTGCTGAGTCCTCCCCCACCCATGCAGAATTTCATCAACCGGAACCTGGAGGCCAAAGAAGAGAGGATCAACAAGCTGCACAGCGAGGGCGACCAGCTGCTGGCCACCGAGCACCCTGGGAGGAACGCCATCGAGGTGGGGTGCCCGGCAGCCCCGGAGGGAGGGCTCCCACGACTGGGTCCCGTGCCTGTCCCCTGTCCGGTGGTCTGCGTCCTGCTCTGCCTATTCTGGTCACCTCAGTCCTTTATCTGTCCCGCCCCAGCACCTGGGCTTCTGAAGCCCATGAGTGACAGCATTAGTTCCCGAGGCCACCACGCCAAGTACCGTCAACCCAGAAGCTTTACCCCACAGAAACCCACATGCCCACCGTCCTGGAGGCTGGGGGTCGGGCCACTCCACTCCCGTCTCTGCTTGCGTCCTCTCGTGGCCTCTTCCCCTGCATGCCTGCATCTTTTCTTCTTATGAGGACACCCCGTTGGATTCAGGGCCACCCCAGTCCCTCAACTAATCCATCTGCAAAGACCCTCTTTCCAGATAAGGTCACATTCTAGTTCACGTGTCTAGCTGGACATGAACTTGGGGAGATACTCAGCCCCCTGTAATTCGTTTATGAAGGACACTGAAGGGAACGGCTTTGGGTGCGCACGGCCCCGCCTGCCCCTTGGGCCTGGCACAACCTGGGCACCTGTACATGGTGACCCCCTTCTCCTCCTGCCATCCCGCCCTCCCTGAGCAGAAGCTGGCTACCTCTGTGGGAGCTGCTCCCAGGCAGAGGCCTGGTGCCTCCCCAGCCCGACCCGGCCTGGCCTGGGTAGGCCCCTGGTCAGCAGTGACCACCCCCTTTCCCTGCAGGCACACATGGAGGCCGTGCACGCTGACTGGAAGGAGTACCTGAACCTTCTCATCTGTGAGGAGAGCCACCTGAAGTTCATGGAGGACTTCCACCAGGTACCAGCGGGCTTCGGGGTGTCCACCAGGACCAGGGGCCCATGGATGGGGCACTTGGAACCTGCCTGGCTCACTGGCCTTGTGCGCTCCATCCAGGAGCCTGGCAGGGCTTCCGATGGCAGCCGCAGCGTGGCCCAGGCTTGCTGAGCCCTTGTCCGTCTCCCTGGGGACCAGGCGGAAGAGTTGCTTCAGCAGGTCACCGGGGCCCACAAGTGAGCTCGAGGGTTTTTAATTTTGGTGAAATAAACAGGAAACTGCTTGAGCCCCGCCCCCAGCACTTGAGATGAGTCTTGCTTGTTGCCCAGGCTGGCCTTGGGCTCCCGGGCTCAAGGGACCTTCCTACTACCTCAGCGTCCCAAGTACAGCCACTGCACCCGGCCCTTCAGCCATTCTAACTGCAATTCACACCTTCACTGAACTGTCCCTCTGTGTCCTAAGTCTCGTCACCCAGACAGACTGACCCTGCTGCAGTCTTTCCCGTGGCCTCCCAGCCCTGGCAGCCTCTAATCCATGTGCTGTGTGTGGACTCGCCCCATCTAGAGAGTTCATCTAGGGTGGATGGAGTGTGTGGGACGCAGCACGTGTGTCCCCGGGCACCACGTCCTCCCGGTGCACCCATGTTGCAGTATGTCCTGCCTCATTCCTTTCTGTGGCTGAGCAGGGCCCATTGAGCGATGGACTGCACTGTTTCCCTGGCCATTTGTTGAAGGACCCTTATTTGTTTCCAGAGGAAGTTTCTTTCTCTTTTGTACTAGGGATGGAACCCAGGGCGCTCTACCACTGAGCTGCATCCAGTCCTTTCTATTGCTTATCTTGAGGCAAGGTCTTGCTAAGTTGCTGAGGCTGGCCTCAAAAACAGGGTCCTCCTGCCTCAGCCTCCCGAGGAGCTGGGAATACAGGTGTGTGTACCACTGCACCTGGCAGGAACGTGTGATTGGAGGTCTGGAAATTGAAACATGACTCGGGTGACACTGTGTAACTCCTGGTTGAGTGTCTGAGCCACAGTGTGAGCTGCACAGGGATCCCAAGTCCTGTTTATGGCTGCAGCCCAGGAGAGAGCTGACAGTGGCAATTCAGAGCAAGAGAATTCAGAGAACAAAGGGGCGTCCTGTATATGTCACGGCTTCGAGGGACAGTACTGTCACATGCTGCTGAACAACAGGGAGACGCATCCGGGGGCGATTCTGGCATTGTGCCAACATCATAGAGTGTACTTGCTCAAATTAAGCTGGCTGCAGTGTCACTAGGGGACACTTCCGGACTGCCGCGGTACACCTTGTTTGTCACTGTGGCACATGACTGTGCGGAATCAGGTCAGGGTGATCTGCAGAGAGAGAGGAATGGAGTAAGGAACCCAAACTCACAGGAGCGCGAGGGAGCTGGGCAGGGAGCCAGCCGCTTCCCAAGGGGCCCGGAGCGCGACTCTGGAGGGAGGAGGGGTCCTGAGCCCAGAGGGTTGGCTGCTGGATTCAGGAAGAGTGGGAGCTGCAGCCCTGCCTGGCGCCAGCTCACACCACCACTGGAAGTCGCAGGTGGCCTCCCGTCTGACGGGCCACCTGGTCTCCCCTAGTTCCACAAAGACGTGCAGGACGCTCAGGAGCTGCTGCGCAAGGTGGACTCGGACCTGAACCAGAAATACAGCCCTGACTTCAAGGACCGGTACCAGATCGAGCTGCTGCTGCGGGAGCTGGACGTGAGTGGCAGGAGGGCCCGCCCGGCCGGCCCGCTCCCACCAGCTCGAGGCCCTGGGGCTCACCTGCCCTGTGCGCCCTCTGCAGGACCAGGACAAGGCTCTGGACAAGTACGAGGATGTGGTGCGCGGGCTGCAGAAGCGAGGGCAGCAGGTGGTGCCGCTCAGGTACCGTCGGGAGACGCCGCTCAAGCCCATCCCTGTGGAGGCGCTCTGCGACTTCGAGGGTGACCAGGTGGGCCCCTGCCGCGAGCTCTGGGCAGGCTGGACCCGTGTCCCTGAACAGCCCTAGGGGGACCACGGCTGGCTGCAGGGCCTGAGCCACCTTTTAGGAAGCAGTACTGCCTCTGTCATGGGCGCCACTCCTCCGCCTTCCTCCCGGGGTGGCAGCTGCACACCCCTCACGCCCCTGCCTGAGCCGCCCGGGCTTTAGGGTGCACCAGCTTAGCACCCCAGCTGTTCCCAGGAAGCCCCTCAGGGCCCCACTTTGAGTCATGTGCCCCCAAGCCAGTCACTGTGGCTGGGGCATGCCAGGCCTCAGTCACATGCCACATGTCCATCGGGGAGGGCTGGAGGGGCCGAGCTGGCAGACTCTCTGATCCCTTGGTGCCAACCCCTCCCACTTCTCTCTGCAGCCAGATGTCCTGGGGAGGGTCAGAGAGTTGGGCTAAGACTCCTCAGGCCCAAGAGTGGAGGCACGGGGGGCCGGAGGGTGACTGGCTCCCAGTCACCTCCTGCTTGCTGCCTCCCCTGCCAGGGCCCCATCTCACGGGGCTACAGCTACACCCTCCAGAAGAACAACGGGGAGAGCTGGGAGCTCACCGACGGCGCAGGGAGCAAGCTGAGCGCCCCGGCGGTCTGCTTCATGATCCCCCCCACTGACCCTGAAGCCCTGGCTCTGGCAGACAGGTATGAGGGCAGAGGAAGGAGCCAGCGAGCACTGACCTGGCCCTGGGCTTCACAGCCCTGGCATCTTGACACCCCACCTACACCCTTTGGAGGCTCAGGGGGCAAAGGGGCAGAGCCGTTGGTCTGCCAGCATGCTCTCTCTCAGTGCCTGCAGCCTGCTTGCTGCCCCCGGCTCAGGCCCTCAGCCCCTGCCCCTCCTCTTGGCTCTCACGCACCGTTTCCTGCTGCAAGCACCACATTTTACCAAGATGATCTGTATATGCTTTGGTCTCGTTGGGCCTATGATCCCCGAGGCCAGTGTTTCCAGAGCCAAGTTTAGTACTTGTTACAAAGACTGATTCCAGGCGTGCCTTGATTTATACAGCCCATGAATATCGAGCACCTACTGTGTACTGCTCCCTTGGGGGTCATACGTTGGTAGAGAAGACTAGTGAAGGAAACAGGTCCTTTTAGGTAGTGAGACCTGCAATGAAGAGGAAGGAAGGAGGGAAAAGGGAGGAAAGTGGGGAGGGGAGGACGGAGGGTCTTTCTGAACCCCAGAGCATATAGACCAGGGTCACAGCCGCCCTTCCCTCAGCCACCGTGTTTTGTCTTGTGCAGTGCTGGGGACTGAACTCAGAGCCTTGCATATGCTGGGCAAGTACTTTGGTCACTAAGCTACATCCCCAGCCCGCCCCCCCCCCCCACTTTTTAAATTTTGAGGCAGTGTTACCAAGGCTGGCCTTGAACTTGGGATCCCCCAGCCTCCTGAGTAGCGGGGTTGCAGTGTGCGCCACCACACCTGGCTCCTCTGGACATTTGTCCAGCTAGAGTCCAGGGTCCTGCCTCCATGCAGGGGGCAGGCGGCTGCCCAGGTCCAGCACACTCTTGCTCTCACAGCCTGGACAGCCAGTACCGGAGCGTGCGGCAGAAGGCAGCGGGGAGCAGGGAGGCGCTCCAGCGGCGGCACCAAGTGCTGAAGACAGAGAACCCTGGAGGTGGGTAGCAGGGCTGCCTGCCAAGGGCCGGGCACCAGGGAGGAGGGGCCACACAGAGGGTCTGTGCTGTGCATGGGGTGGCAAGGGACTGGCACTAGGAGGGAGGAGAGGTTAGGCCAGCCCAGCTGACCTCCTGGGACCCTTCTGGGCCTCATGCCCCACTGTCACCCCTGACTGTATGTCCTGCTCCCACAGATGCCTCTGACCTGCAGGGGCGGCAGCTGCTGGCCAGCTTGGACAAGGTGGCCAGTGACCTGGACCGACAGGAGAAGGCCATCACGGGGACCCTGCGGCCACCATTGGAGCAGGGCCGGGCTGTGCACGACAGTGCAGAGCGGGCCAAGGATCTCAAGGTACTTCTGGGCTGGGGCATCGCTGGACGTGTGCCTAAGGTTTCTCCCCGTAGTCTGGGGACATTGGTGGCAGGCACTGCAGTCAGGTCCTGAGTCGTGGATGTCGGGGCTGTTCCTGTCACCTCCCCTGGGTCTGGAAGTAGTCAGCCCTGGTGCTGCCAGACACATCCCAGCAGTCGGGATTGTAGTCATCATGATGACCGACACCGGGGCCATATGGGTCCGTGCTGAGCAAGAGACTGTGAGTCTCAGATATGTCCCTGAAGCCCCTGAGGCACAGTCCCTAAAGTGAAGTGGGCTGGCTCCTACTTGAGAAGGTACCAGAAGGAGAGAGGGTGACGTAGGCACCCACCCGTCACTCACTACCGGCTTCATGTGCTGCCCTGCGCTCTCCACGGTGGGGCCATCAGCCTGGTTTTACAGGGGAAGTGGGCTTCGAGGGTGGCCCCTGAGGTGGCCTCATGGCGAGTCAGGGCCACGGGGATGCCTGGTCCAGGGATGAGGGGTGGAGGTGCTGGGGCCTTGGCCCCACTGCACCCCTTCCTGAGCTCCTTGTAGTCACTGCACCACCCCCTACTCTGAAGGGTTGCCCCGAAGGTCCCACGGACTCGTCTGTGGGCTCAGCGCAGTAAGTTCCAGGTGACTGCCTACTCACTGTGTCACCACCACCAGTCACACCCACTGCATCAGGCGCCTGCAGATGCTCACTGAAAATGCCCAGACCCTGTCAGACCTGGGGTGTGGGCCAGGCCTTTGTGCCCTCCCCGGGCATGTCCTTGGGGAAGGGCCTGCCAGGCTGTGGCTGACCCAGGGTTCTGGTCCTCACAGAACATCACCAACGAGCTGCTGCGGATCGAGCCTGAGAAGGCGCAGAGCACGGCCGAGTGCGAGGCCTTCGTGCAGGCCCTCCCGGGCAGCGGCACTGCACCCCTGCTGAAAACCCGGGTAGAGGACGTCAACAGGAAACACGAGCGCCTTGTGCAGCTGCTGGAGGCGGCCCAGGAGAAGTGGGTGGCAGGCGGGCAGTGGGGAGGCTGGGGTGGGGTCAAGGAGCCATCCCGCCTCACTCCTGACCCGTGTCCTCAGAGTTGATGTGGCCAACCGCCTGGAGAAGAGCCTGCAGCAGGGCCGAGAGCTACTGGCCACGCACGAGAACCGGCTCACCCAGGACGACACCATGCCTGAGAGTGGCTGCGTCATGGACAGCAAGAGGCAGGAGCTGGAGGTGAGTCTGCAGCTCATCTCGAACCTTTCTCCGAGCTGACTGATGGCCTCAGGCACACCTTTCCTGCCCACCTTGAGATAAACAAGGACACTGAGGCCAGAGAGGCCCCAGCAGCCAGGCCCTCCAGGTTTGGAAAGTCTGCGGTGTATCAAATTGGGAGTTGAAAAGGGAGGCCATGACGCTGATCGCAGCCGCTCCAGCTATGTGGCCTGTGAAGTGTCAGGTGCCAGGATTTAACCATCAGGGATCCGCGTCAAGCCAGGCCTCAGGATGTCCACGGGCAGGCCGGGCAAGCCAGGCCCACAGCCACTGGACTGGGTGGCAGCTCTCCTCACCATTTCACTGGGCCTTCGTGGGCACTGAGGTCCTGCGCCTGGGGCCGGGGCAGCCTCATTCACGCTGCATAACAGGACTGGCCTCAGCCAAGGAAACGGGCCTGGTGAAGGCCGGTGGCTAAAGGGCAGAGGGCAGTCCCTTGTCTGGGCAGGTGCTGCCCACTGGAGCTTCAGAAGTTAGTTTCCCAGCTTTTGTAACAGAGGAACTCTGCGGAAGTGGCTCAGGTGGAGTAAGCATGGAGGCAGAGGCCGCCTTCCTGCTCCTAGATTCAGGTCTATGAGGTGCTCCAGGTGGGTCTGCAGCCACAGGGCGCTTGTCTCCTCTGTCCTGCAGGCCATGGCCTCCGAGCTGCAGGCACAGAGGTCCCTCCTGGGCGAGGTGGAGCGGAACCTGCAGGAGGCCAAGCGATGCTCGGGCACGCTGGCCAGCCGCTTCCAGGAGCACTGCCCCGACCTGGAGCGCCAGGAGGCTGAGGTGCACAGGCTGAGCCAGCGCTTCGACAACCTGCGCCAGCAGGTGGAACACAGGTGAGAGCACACGGGCAGGCAGGGCGGGGTGTGGCCCGGCAGAGGCCCTGATGCCACCAGAGGCTGTTCTCTAGCTTCCTCTTTTCTGGTCAAAGTGTACAAAGTAACTCAACGGTGACACAGTGACACAGTGGCCACCTCTCTGGGGCAGGCACCATCACCACCTCCGGGGCATCGACACGCTGGGGCGGACAGGGACGAGGGTCCTGTCCCCCAGGGTTGCCTCCTCCCTCCTCTCCCGCGGTCTGTGTTGGACTGACTCCTCCTTGACCGTGTGCACCAGCGTCCACCAGTGAGGGCTGTGTACAGGGCCCACCTTTCGTAGTATGTGTGGCCGTTTGTTTCACCCATTCTTGGAGTAACATCAGTAGCCTGCAGTCCAAGGAGTCCTTGTGTCCTAGTTGAAATTATGAGCTTCCCTTCACGGCTGGCGCCTGATGACCTCTCAGTCAGTGGGATCGGAGGTGGCGCCCATGCTGGCTCCTGATGCCGCGCCTCCTTTGGCCATGTGTCTCTCTCTCCCTCTTTCTAATCAGTCAGCTGTGCCGATTGGCTGACCGATCGCTTTGGAGAGCTAGGTTTTGGTTCCAGCTGTTTCTCATTCCGTTTCTCGCCTTCTTTCTGCCGTCACCTTGGAGTTCGTTTGCCCTTCTTTTTCTCCAGCTGAGACTGGTTTGCAATAGCTTTTTCTGATAAAGGCATTTAGTGCTATATAGATCCTTCTAAGCACTGCTTTCGCTGTATCTGGTAAGGTTTTTTTTTTTTTTTTTTGTACCGAGGATTGAACCCAGAGGTGCTTAACCACTGAGCCACATCCCCAGCCCTTTTTTATATTCTATTTAGAGACAGGGTCTCACTGAGTTGCTTAGGGCCTCACTGAGTTGCTGAGGCTGGTTTTGAACGCAGTCTGCCAAGCCACTGGGATTACAGGCGTGTGCCACTGCACCTGGCTTGTAAGGTTTGATATCACTATTTTGGGTGACTTCCTGCCTCCCTGTGGTTTTGCCTGGACTTGTGGCTTGTGCAGGTCCCACAGTGCCCTGGACACCTCTGCCCACCAGTACTCAGCCCTCCACCCCCCAACTACAGCCCCATGATCACTCTTCCTGGTGAATGTTTAGGGTTTGTCCGATTATATTACATTTGTTTTTTCCTCCTCCTTTAAAATGTGAAGCCTCAGTGGGGCCTCTTGCCTGCTGTGCAGAGGCCTGACCAGCCTTGCCCTGCAGGGCCCAGAGCCTGCAGAGCGCGGGGGCTGCCTATGAAGAGTACCTCCGTGGCTACCAGCGTGTGCTCCAGTTCTTGTCCAGCACCCCCAGTTATGAGCCCCAGGAGACAGACAGCCTCAGCCAGATGGAGACCAAGCTCAAGAACCAGAAGGTAAGACAGCCACATCTGCTTCTGGGGTCACATGGTGGCCAGGGAGGGTCAGAGGTCAGCAAGCCCCTGTCAGTGGAGGGAGCCAAGCCTTTGGGGAAGGGAGCAGGGCACAGGCCTGGCTGAACTCCCCTCCTGGACCTCAGCTCCCTGCACCCAACTCAGAGGGGGCCCTGGTGTGCCTCGTTCCCCACCCCTCCTCTGCCCAGCGCTGCCTGGCTGAGTGGACATTCAGGTGGCTTGGCCCCATGGTGAATGGCTACAGAAACACAAAAGGAGCCCTTCTGGGGCAAACCTGTCCCCAAGTTCTGCTTCTCGCCTCCCCAATGCCCCAGGCAGTATCTTGGGGTTTGGGATGAGGAACCTGGGAAACCTGTGGCCGAGGTTCAAATCCTGGCTCTACCCAATAGGCCACATCCCACCAGTTGCTGAACTTCACAGTGCCTCGGTCCCCTCCCGTGTGAACTGGAGATCATGATGCTTAGTCACAGGGTCATCTGAAGAGTAAATGAGACGATCTGAGGACACTAGCAGAGCAGTGCCTGCATTTCAAAGCACTCTATCAAAACCCGTGCTTCCTGGCAGGGGCAGTTCTCTTCTTGGCCCTTCCTCACAGGGCCTCACAACTGGCTTTTGTCTCAAGCAAATGCAAGTGAGGAAGCTTTATGTTACATGCTGTGCTATAGAAGGACTCCAGACACTTTGTCAATAAGGTTTGTTTTCAGTTCTGGTTACTAAGATCTCTTGTTTTACAGAACCTGCTAGATGAGATAGCAAGCAGGGAGGAGGAAGTGCAGAAGGTCTGTGCCAATTCCCAGCAGTACCAGCAAGCCGCGAAGGTGAGCTCGAAGCTTCTGCCCAGCAGACACCAAGGTGCGCCCTCCACCCACTGCACCGGACGGGAGCACAGGCCCTGGCAGGAACATCACCTTGGCACTGAACAGCCATGCAAGCTACAGAGCCTCTCAGGAAAAGAACATGATGCCAGGCACCAAATGTCATAAGGAGTTTATGCTCTTGGAAGCAGTGGACTCTCTGTAGGGATTTATGCTAAAGGAAAAACTATTGACTTAGGAGGCTGGGGCAGGAGGATTGTAAATTCAAGGCTAGCCTTAGCAACTTAGCAAGACCCTCTCTCAAAATAAAAAACTAAAAGGGCTGGGGATGTGGCTCAGTGGTGAAGACTCCTGGGTTCAATCCCTGGTACCAAAAAAGGAAAAGCCACAAAAGAATAATGCAGGGAAAGAATTGTGCCATAGCACTATTTACAATAGTAAAGGAAAGAAAACAGAAATGGCCTAGGAGACCAACAGCAGAGAAACAGCTGTGTGAATCACCACACGTCCACTTGATGGGTTAGGAACTCATCAGCCTGGTGAAGGCCAAGGTTGGTGGAGGCAGTATGAGGGGAGGCCTATGGTCCAGTGTGCACTGAAGCAGAGTATCAAATCTCCTAGCTGTTGGAATGCCTGGAAGGGACACTCGGTTTGCCTCTTGAGGGTGGAGAGGAATGGTTTTTTTCTCGAACGTTGAGCAATGCAGCTATGTCCTGCTCCTTGTGGATGAGTCTCAAGGCCCCTGGAGGCCAGTACGCTGCAGCTGACTCCCGCAGGGGAGGCCTGTGCAGACTGTGGAACCAGCACCCCTTCCCTGCCCAAGGGCAGATCTAGGTCCACTGGAAGGTGTATAAAAACATTTCAGTCTCTTCTTAGTGATTCCCACCTATTCTCTCACCCAGGACTATGAGCTGGAAGCAGAGAAACTCAGGTCACTTCTTGACCTGGAGAATGGAAGCAACAGCCATGTGAGCAAGAGAGCCAGGCTGCAGTCGCCTGCCGCAAAAGTGAAGGAGGAGGTGAGCTCAGGGTAGCAGCCTGTCTGGCACTGAGGGGAGGGTGGCAGTCCAGTGCCCTGGGGTGCTGCATGCAGACCTCAGTGATGCACACAGCGGGGGAAGCCAGGCAGGCACGAGCCCCACTGGGTACAAACAGATTTGGAAGGAGAAGATAAAGAACTTGTTCTGGGGAAGTGACACTGATATGCCTAGGAAGACAGCTCAGTCAAGGCCAGCCCAGGGTCCAGGACATTCCCACCTGTTCCCCTCAGTAGATACACATTAGCCCCTGACACACGGGAGCAGTAAGGCTCAGGGAGGTAAGTCCAAGGGTCAGACTGAAACCTGGATCTTCTGATGCTGAGTCCACCTTTCTCTCCAATAATGAGACTGTAGAACAGCTGCAGGTAGGAGCAGGCGAGAAGCGCCCCTCGGTCCCCAATTGCCACTTTTCAAAGACTGAGAGCAAGCCCTCTGGTGCTCACTTGCTAGCTCCTGTTTGCTGACTGCTCTCCTAAACTCCTCTGTAGGAAGCTGCTCTTGCTGCCAAGTTCACAGAAGTCCACGCCATCAACAGGCAGAGGCTGCAGAACCTGGAGTTTGCACTGAATCTCCTGAAACAGGTAATTGGCCTTAGTAAGAATTCCTACTTAAAACTATTCTACCAGCTGAAAAATGAAAGCTTCCTCCTGCCTCGGACAGCTTATGAATGAAGGGAATGTCCCTTGCTGACATTTCTGGGCAGTACCCATGCCTGGCTTAAGTCAGTTCCCCTGACACTAGGACAGCTTACATATTCAATTCAATAAATGTTTGCTAAGGACCTACTAAAAAGTTATTTTTAAAAGTCTGTAAGGCTTACGACAGCACCGTTTATTATAGCAAGAAACTGGAAGCAACTCCACACTTGTCCGCAGTGGGCTGGTCAAATCACACCCCCACAATGGAAAGCTATGCTACTTACTGTAAGGAATGGAGTTACGTGCTCTGGGTCAGGCGGAATCCCTCTGATCGTGCCATGAACAGCAGAGTACAGAACGGGAGACGAGACAAGCACTTGTGCAGAAAAAGTAAATGTGTTTAGGGGGGCACACCAAAATGCACATGCTGAAGGAAGTACAGAAAACGTCTTCAAGGACTGACATCCCATGGGGACAGACCAGAGGTGGAGATTGCGGTTTCACTTCAAACTCCTCTACACTTGTAAAATTTTGCCTCATTTCATTCTATAAAGCTAATCTAGTTTTTTGGCCACTTCAACAAAGTAGCCGGAGAACTCTAAAGGAATTCCTTGGGGAATCACAGGACAGGCTGACTTGTTCTAAGGTGAGCAGATCTGTTCTGGCTTTAATCACATATTGTCTTATCTGCCACAGCAGCCAGACACAGAAGTGACCCGTGAGACCCTGCAAGGGAGCAAGCCAGGCTCTGGTGTGGAGGAGACATGGAAGATTAAGAAGGAACTGGATGAGGAGGCTGAACGAAGGCAGCAGCTGGAGAATGAGGTCAAGAGCACCCAGGAGGAAATCCGGACCCTGCAGAATCAGGGGCCTCAGGAGTCGCTGGTGAGGAAAGAGGTGCTGAAGAAGGTGCCAGACCCCGCGCTGGAGGAGAGCTTCCAGCAGATGCAGCGGACCCTGGCGGAAGAGCAGCACAAGAACCAGCTGCTACAGGAGGAGCTGGAGGCGCTGCAGCTACGGCTGCGTGCCCTGGAGCAGGAGACCAGGGATGGGGGGCAGGAGTATGTGGTCAAAGAGGTCCTGCGCATTGAGCCGGACAGAGCCCAGGCAGATGAGGTCCTGCAGCTACGGGAGGAGCTGGAGACACTGAGGCGGCAGAAGGGTGCCCGGGAAGCAGAGGTGCTTCTCCTACAACAGCGCGTGGCAGCCCTGGCCACTGAGAAGAGCCGGGTGCAGGAGAAGGTCACAGAGAAGGAGGTGGTGAAGCTGCAGAATGACCCCCAGCTGGAGGCAGAGTACCAGCAGCTGCAGGAGGAGCACCAGCGAGAGGGTGAGCGCAGGGATAAGCAGGAGGAGGAGCTGAGCTTCCTACAGGCCAAGCTCAAGAGGCTAGAGAAGGAGCGGGCCATGGCTGAAGGCAAGATAACTGTCAAGGAAGTGCTCAAGGTGGAGAAGGATGCGGCTGCTGAGAAGGAGGTCAACGACCTCACCCGTCAGTATGAGGACGAGGCCACCAAGGCCCGAGCCAGTCAGCGGGAGAAAACAGAGCTGCTTCGAAAGATATGGGCTTTGGAGGAGGAGAACGCCAAAGTGGTGGTGCAGGAGAAGGTCCGTGAGATCGTGCGGCCAGACCCCAAGGCAGAGAGCGAAGTGGCCAACCTCCGCCTAGAGCTGGTGGAGCAGGAGCGGAAGTACAGGGGTGCTGAGGAACAGCTCAAGAGCTACCAGAGTGAGCTGGAGGCCCTCCGGAGGCGCGGACCACAGGTGGAAGTCAAAGAGGTGACTAAAGAAGTCATTAAGTACACCACTGACCCAGAGACAGAGAAGGAGCTCCAACGACTCAGGGAGGAGATCGTGGACAAGACCAGGCTGATTGAAAGGTGTGACCTAGAGATCTACCAGCTGAAGCAGGAGATCCAGTCCCTGAAGGATGCCAAGCCACAGGTCCAGACCAGGGAGGTGGTCCAGGAGATCCTCCAGTTCGAGGAAGACCCCCAAACCAAAGAGGAGGTGGAATCTCTGCGGGCAAAGCTTTCGGAAGAGCAGAAGAAGCAGGTGGACCTGGAAGGGGAGCGAGCGTTCCAGGAAGAGAAGATAAGGTGCAAGGAGGAGGAGCTGGCACAGGGGAGGGAGCGGGTGGTACGCCAGGAGGTGGTACAGTATGAGGACGAGCCAGGCTTGCGGGCAGAGGTGAGCGCGTTCACTGACAGCATTGATGCAGAGCTGCGCCAGATCGATAAGCTGCGTGCTGAGCTGCGGAGGCTGCAGCGGCGGCGCGGGGAGCTGGAGCGGCAGCTGGAGGAGCTGGAGCGGGAGCGGCAGGCGCGCAGGGCCGCTGAGCAGGAGGTGCAGCGCCTGAAGCAGCGGCTGGCCATACTGGAGCAGGAAGAGGCCAAGGCCAGCGAGAAGGTGACGCGCACGCAGAAGGTGGTGCTGCAGCAAGACCCGCAGCAGGCCAGGGAGCACGCCCTGCTCCAAGCTCAGCTGGAGGAAGAGCGGCACCGGCGGCAGCTGCTAGAGGGCGAGCTGGAGCCTCTGCGTAGGAAGCTGGCTGCCCTGGAGAAGGCAGAGGTCAAGGAGAAGGTGGTCTTCTCTGAGAGCGTCCAGGTGGAAAAGGGCAACACTGAGCAGGAGATCCAGAAGCTCAAGAAGAGCCTGGAGGAGGAGAGCCGGAGCAAGAGGGAGCTGGATGCCGAGGTGACTCAGCTGGAGGCCAAGCTGTCGGAGTTGGAATTCCACAACTCGAAGTCGTCCAAGGAACTGGACTTCCTCAGGGAAGAAAACCACAAATTACAGCTCGAGAGGCAAAACCTGCAGCTGGAGACCCGGAGGCTCCAGTCAGAAATTGAAATGGCAGCCGCAGAAACACGAGACCTGCGGAACACAACCACGGTGGACTCCGGGACCAACCTCGACTCCAGACTGTGGTCACTGGAGAGAGAGCTGGATGATCTCAAGAGGCTCTCCAAGGACAAAGACCTCGAGATCGACGAGCTGCAGAGGCGCCTGGGGTCCGTGTCTGTCAAGAGGGAGCAGAGGGAAAACCACCTGCGGCGCTCCATCGTGGTCATCGACCCTGACACAGGCCGCGAGCTGTCCCCTGAGGAGGCCCACCGGGCTGGGCTCATCGACTGGAACATGTTTGTGAAACTCAGAAGCCAGGAGTGCGACTGGGAGGAGATATCAGTGAAGGGCCCCAATGGGGAGTCCTCCGTGATACACGATAGGAAGTCTGGCAAGAAGTTTTCCATTGAGGAAGCCCTGCAGAGCGGCAGGCTGACCCCTGCTCAGTATGACCGCTATGTCAACAAGGATATGTCCATCCAGGAGCTGGCAGTCCTGGTGTCTGGGCAGAAATAGGCCCAGCCCTTCTACCCATTTCTTCCTGGGAGGTGGAAGGCTGGCTTACTCCTCCCCAGCAGCCTCCCAGGTACCTCGTTCCTGGTCCTGTGCAGGCTCCTAATCTGTGCTGTCTTAGCCAAGCCCTCTCCTATCAGACTGCTGGGAGTGTGGTTCAGGGTGAGCAGAACTGGCACTGGCTCAAGCCAGTCAGCTCTTGTCTCAACCGTCATTCAACCTGGGTGAGTGACCCGCTCCGGCCTCCAGTGATCTGACAACCACACACCCTTCTTTTTTTTTCTCCCTTCCCCATACACTCCCATCAACAGACTCCTCATATGATGGCTGGAAACAATCTGAAAACTATTAAAGCACAACACAACCACAACAGACATGTGCACTCAGGGCAGCACGGGCCTTAGAACACCGGACAGCAACATCTCAGGCAGAGGCCTCCTTCCACTCACTCTCCATTCACCAACGGACAGGGTCGTCAGGGCTGCCCACAGGGACACACTCCAGCTTTCTAACTGGGAACCAACATTGTGAGCGAGGCCTCGTCGGTGGTACCTCTGCCAACAAGACAGGCTCTATGCCAGAAAGACACAAGGAGCCCAGAGGGCCTGTCAGCCAAGCTGCACCAGGATGATGTCCCATCAGGGACATGGTTCTGAAATTAAAAGATCTTAAGAATGGATGGTGTTGCTGTTAGCCTTAGTTTTGCTGCCTTGAGTCTTGCTTATTATCTCACTGGTATTTAGGTATAGAAAACTGCTGATCATTCACCAAATTTCTCATTTTCTGTATCTCATGTATTATGTAAGAAGATGGCAAATAAGAGGGAACTTTATTTATGGCATGAAAATAAAAACATGGTGGCTTGATTCTAGTGTCATGGCAACAGTGTTTCTTCCCTTGCACGTGAGGCTTATTTTTCCTACTCCCTCTTAGCCTTCGGACAAAATGGTATCACATATATACCAGGTTCTTCAGGAAGAACTACTAGCAAATACAGTAGAAAGAAGAGAATGAGAAACAGTTTTTGGAAACCTTGAAACAATTTATTGAGTTGCTTTATACAAGATTAACAATTTCCACACCACCCCTAACACCAACATAGTCGCTGCACAAAAGCAGCAGCCCATCTCACACCTAAGGAACGGCCATGTCTGGTAAGTGCTCAGAGACTTTCACCCGCCAAGGGAACCCCTGCAGCCCCCAAGCGCGCTCTGCCCCACACCCCCACTGCAACTGGGCTGTAGATCTGCCTTGCCATGGCTGTTCGTCATTCACTCTTTCATTACCACAAATAAAGCATAAACAAGAAAAAGAAATCTCAAACTCCCCATCAAAGAAACGTTTCCCTGAGGCAAGAGGCATCACTAGATTCCTAAGGACAAGGGTATCCTGCTCCAGCTGCACACTCAGTGGCACACGGGGAGGAGGGAGCACCAAAGGGCGAGGAGGGATGGGGAGAGGCTGGGGCTGGGACCCAGGTGTTCACGGGCAGAGGAGCTTGGAGAGTTCCCACTGCTCAGCCTTCACTGATGGCCTCGGCTCGGCTTTGAGCTCAGCTATACAAATCTCTTCTTTGGCTCTTTTGCTACTACCTAAGACTATTCTGTAAACAAACTGGAAATCCAAGTTGCAAAATATATATATAATAAAGGGATAAGGAATCCACGTGGCCCGATGTGAAACAGATTGGTTCTTACATACAAAAAGAGTCAGAGCAGAGGCCGGGCTGAGTAGCTCACAGAGGTCTTGCTCCCAGCACAGCGGGAAGGGCACCAACCTCCACAGGAATTGGGAGTTACTGAGCATCGCACCCAGGGAATCAGAAACCCAACAAGTGTCGATGTTTTCACCTGGTGTGCATGCTGAGGATGCTCTCTCCACACGTCTGAAATTGCTCACCTGGGTAGTCAGACTCATCTTGTGGCACAGATTCACAGGATAAGCAAGGGCCCTCGAAGTCCTTGTGAAATGGCCACTGGGTGAGTGTGACCAGCCTGGTAACAGGAGTTCTGTAGTCACTGTCCTTGCCTGTCTCAGATCCACTCTCCAGCTCCTCTGGGCAGCACCCCAGTCCACACAGAACCCCCACTGCCTGGAGAGCCCAACACCATCAGGCCTGTTCTAGGCAGCAGACACTTCATAGAGGCCTATCCCTGCAGCTTGGCCTAAGAAGGATTTCTAAGAATAAGAAACCGGAATGTCTACCTGCGACTCGGAACCCCTCATCTTGGCCCTTAGACACAAAGGGCTTTGGGTTCCTCTGCAGTCCACCTGCACCAACTCTGGAAAAACAACATGGGAGCCCTGGCTCAACTGGGACCTGGGATGTGGGGCCCAGATGACTTTCAAGTCAGGATGGCGCAGGTTACGATGTGCAACTGTAAAGAACTCAATTAAATAAAACTGGCTATGTCCAAAATACAGACATCGCTTTTAAAAAAGGTCTTCCTCTCAGATCCACTGGGGCTGAATGGACGTTGTGTTGTCGAATTCTGCTCCACCATAAAGGCACTGGGATTGAGTCTTCCTATAATGTGACGTGTGAAGAGCAGTCCCATTCTATCCAATGCTTTTAATGGTAATGACGAAAACTGAGCCCAAGATAGATGTCTTTAAAAATCCTACCATAATTGTTGAATCTACAAAGGTTTCTTCTAAGAGCTTCATTGTCAGGTTCAGAGTAAAAACTGGCACCCCACAGAGCACACAGTAATTGTTCTTAGTATTTTGCAAGGAGACAAGATGGGTCTCCCACCTGTGGCTCAGGTCTGGGTCTTGTCCTTTTGAGCACACAGCCTGGGGATGGGATAACACTGACCATCCAGGGATCCTACTGTGGCCAGAAGGAGCCCCCGACCCATTGGGTGCTGTGAGGTACTTGGACCGAATGCGGGGGGCTGGGCAGACCTAAACTGCTGTGCCAGTGGATCTGCAACCAGAGCTTGTGAACTTCCCACTTCCCAAGAGCCCAGCACACTCCCACACCCAGCGCTGCCCTCCAATGACCTTCCAGCAACAAAGCTGCCAGGCCCAGAGTGCGAGGTCAGCAAGTGCTTCACCAGCAGCACGGGCTGCTCCCTCAGTTGTAGGCATGTCAGAAGTGCCAAGGCGAAGGTGCGCTCCAAGAACTCACGCCTGCTTCTGAAGAAAGCCAGTAGGCAGAGTGTGTAGGGGACGTCCGCTATCTGAGACCTACACGTTGCGCTTCCACTGGACCCGAGTTGATTGAGCCTGTCCTCTGAAGTGGTCACAACTTCCGTGGCACACTAGGCCCCTTCCCATGAAGCTGAGAAGCATCTGGAGAACAAAAACAGAACCCAATCTTTCAGGAGCCGACTCCTCCAGCAGTAACCAACCTGGGGATCACTTAAGGAGCAGTTGCACCTGAACACTGCGTGTTTTAAGGGCTGAACAAGCCACAGAACACAACAGTGGCTGTGTGGGCTGCTCCCTGCAGCAGCTCGCAGCATGCATGGGCAGTGGCACTATGCGGGCTGGTGGTGTGCTGAGCAGTGCACACACACTGCAACCTGGGCCACTTCACATCTCAGATGACAACTGCCACAATGGCAAGGCCTGATGTTCACACACAGCTCAGGGCAGCACTCTACCACCAGGTGTAGGGACAAGTGCAACGACACCAGCATGGAGTCCAGACAGAAAGGAAGGGAGAGCAAAGCAGACACAGTCACAGCTGTGTCGCTGCCACACAGGGCCTGTGGCAGCCCTCAGGTAACCACCCTGAAGCGCAGCTCGGGAGGAGGAGGAGTTCGCTGCATTAGCAGAGCTGCTCTGCGGATAGCCTGATAGCCTTTTTTTTAGTTGTTGATGGACCTTTATTTATTTATTTATATGCGGTGCTGAGAATCAAACCCAGGGCCTCACACATGCTGGGCAAGGCTCCACCACTGAGCCCAGCCCAGCCCCGCTGACGGCCTTTTAACATGAGAGGAAAAGAGCAAAATGCGACAGGAAAGCAATGTCTTTCTTTTCCTTCCTTCCTCTCTCTTATTTCCTCCTACTTTTTGGCTAAAAGTACCACAGACCCTCAACCTCTTTCCATTGGCTCTGTTTCTCCTCAAGAGGAACATTCTCCAACGCAAGCGGAGGTAGGGCCATCTCACTTTCACACAACCCAAGCTCTCACCCAGGTAGCTTCATGGCTGCCCACACTACACTGAATCCCACTGGCAGCCATCAGTATGTGGGGGAAATCCATGCACTTCACTGCTCCTCCAGAGGAAAAAGGGGTAACTACAGATATAGGATTAGCCCCCAAAGAAGCCAAATTTTCATCTGGAGACCTACAAACCCATTCTCGCCCCCAGATGGCCTCTGGCACTCACTACAAATGCTTCCATCTCAGAACCAGGCTTCAGAGACCCACAGCAGAACAGGTGGTGGACACCTACTTGAGAGTCGTGGGCCCTACCCTCCATTTGAGAGGTCAAAGCACATGTAGCCACAGGCCCTCAATCCACAGTTACCTAGGCTCAGCTTCCGAAAGATGGGCTCTTCCCTTACTAATGCAGCACTCGGGCAGTCTGGAGCAGGTCTGGAGCAGTAAGAACACCAGGTCAAATCCCAGTGTTCCATCAGGCTTCTCACACCAAGATTCCATGAGGTCTGTCCCCAAGAAACAAGGATCCAGGACTGGGTGTGGCAAGTCTACTTACTACCAAGTGCCTGCCTGGGGCATCAATGCCTGCTTCCAGTGTCACTAAGCTTGAGACCACAAAAGCCTTTTTAGAGCTTCCTGTTTCCAAAAGCTCTGTTCTGTGGGGACACTGCTTCGTTCCTAGTGTGCTCCCAAATCTGCTTCCAAGAAGGTTTTACATCTGGCCAGACTGAAAGCTGCTTCTCTTTCAGGTCCATGCTGTCCTTCCTTAGAGTTTTGTACTGTGGCCCCTCATTGCTGTGGATTTCCCCATTCAGAGAAGCAAAGTGTGGAGAACCTCCACAAACTGACAACACCAGAAAGTGCACAGCCTTGCTGTGAAGGCTGGCAGTGCCCACTAGCCTTTGGGAGAGACCTGTCATTACCTTCCTTCTTAACAGAAGAGGAAAAGGATGCTAAAGGTCGGGACAGACTCTACCTCCTGGTCAGGTCCCATAGCTTTCCGTGCTCACCCAGACTAAGGGTTCCAAGTGGGAACCCAGTAAGTCTAAGTTGTGGAAGTCCAGTTATTCTGATGACCACACAGCCAGACCCTTAAAAGACGAGGCAAGACGACAACACAGCAACGACAAGGCAGACATTCAAAGTCCCAGCAGTAGAGGAAGCACCTAAGGATGGAGAGGAGCAGCGCACAGAGCGCATGGCACGGGGCCCGTCTGGCAATTACCTGGCAGACTCTGCGGGACATGGGTGGACACAGCAGCATGTGGGAGAGGTGCTGCATGGGGCGGGCTGGAGTGCAAGCCAGCCAGAAGACCTGAGAGAAACAGGAGGGGAGAGAACAAAACACGAACATTGAAGACGGAAGGGAAAAACAGCCCTGGCAGCCAAGAGCCCCAGACGACTGGCCAGACCAGTCTCAGAAATAAACCCAAAGGGGAGGGGCTCAGCACTTTCCCAGGAACGTTCCCCAGGGTCACACCAGACACACAGGAACCACAGCACACCACGACAAAGGGACAGGCAGGAGAGAGGTACTTACTGTGGCTGAGACCATGATGGAAGGTGCCAGGGGCTGGGCCTGTGACGATGGCATCCTTGGAGACCCCTGCTTTAGCAGAGGAGTCTGCACTGAAGGAGAGCACATGGAGCGGAAATGGGACAGGGGCTAGGATCCCCAGGGAGTTAGAGTTCACAGCCCCAGGCAGCTTGGGGTTGCTGGACTTGTAGGATGAAGACAGCAGGTTTAAGGGAGAGGAGCTGGTCAGCAGCACAGCCCCACCGGGTCCTTTCTGGGGAAGAAACATAGCCAAGTGGTCAGAAGCCTGGTCCTGTTAGCAGTTAACTCACACCAAACCTAAGAGCATGCAGGACAGGGACACACATCAAATGCCCCTGAAAGGGCACTTTCCTGTTCTACATTCCTGGAGATAGGAACAAAGACAGTTCGTGAATGGCAGGGAGGGCTTTCCAGGGTATAGGACACTAAAGGTGCCTCCTCTGTGAAGCGAGGAGAGACCACCACTGTGGATATCTACAAATACATATGCCAATGCATGCATATGCACACTTTATACGTAAAACACACATACACCCACGTATTTTTATATACTTACTATGTAAATACATGTACAAGTAAACATATATTTGAGTATATTTGGTTAGTCTTTGTTTTTAAAAAGAAATAAGGAGGGCTGGGGATATAGCTTAGTGGCAGAGCACTTGCATAGCATGTGTAAGTCCTTAGATTCAGTCCACATTTCCCCAAGCTGCATCCAAAGTTCTTATAATTATCCCCCACCCCCAGCATTCACTAGCTGCTGAATTCTGATACATCACCTCTGACCTGCAGAATCCTTCAAAACCAATCAGAGAATCACTCTCAGAAGGTACCGCTATTCCCGGGGCATGACTAGCACCTGACAGATGAAAGCATTTCCATCCCCTTGTCTGGAGAGATGCACAGGTCAGAGGTCGGGGGAGGCAAGTTCTGTGGCTCATTTGCACATGCAGACCCAGCTCCCTACGGGCACAACTCTGACAGCTGCTTTTGCTCCATTCACCCTCCTAAGGAGACAGGCAAGCTAACCTGGGCCATCCTGCTCCCAGAAAAGGGAAGACTGAGCAGGAAGCCCAGTTCTCCGCCCAGCATCTGAGCTCACTGTTCCCACCCGACCTTCAGTTTCAGATCACATTCTTCACTTAGGGCAAGGCAAGTGGCCTTGTCCCTGAGTCCCCAGCAGTGGGACAGGCTAGGATACTCACTGGCAAGGAGGTAGACGATGTCACACTACTAACTGTGGCAGGCTTCAGGGAGGAGGTCAATAACTTTGCCACTCCCTGGGTACCACCACCAGAATCTCCATTTGGACCACCAGGAGGGGCTACCAGAGTCAGCTTCTGGGAAACAGGTGGTTTTTTCACTGCCGAACTTGGGATGGGCCGGCTGGTGGACTGTCCCATGGAGGGAGGCTGTATGCTGGGGAGCAGGGTCCCAGAAGCAGAGCTCTGCACTGGGGTTCCTCCAGAGGAAGAGCTGCCAGAAGAAACCCCATGTTTGGAGATAGAGCCAGCAAATGGATTATTCTTGTAAGATGGCCCGGCAGAGCTGGCTAGATGCTGTTTTGCTGGATGGCTCAGGGCAGTGGATGAGGCTGGGGTCTTATGAGAGCTGCCACTGGAAGATGGCGAGCCTCCAGAGGAGGTCGGTGTGGAGGGATGGAAGCTCTGGCCTTTGGCTGCTGTCTTCACTAGCTGCACAAGGGAACGATGACACTGTGGGGAGGAAGCCTTTGGGCCTTGGAGTTTATTGACAAATGGAGCTGGGGGTGTGAAACCTTTCTGCTGCTGAGTGCCCGCATGAAAGACTTTGACTTGGGGGCCAGGCACTGGAGATGCCGCCTGGGGTCCGTGAGACGTCCGTGCCAAGCCGTGGTGCTTTGCTTTGGACTGGTGTCCTTCTGGCAGGCCCTTGCTGAGGGGAGCCTGGCAGGACAGCTCTTTGTAGCTAGAACTCTCTGTTTTTTTCTCCTGAGAGGACTGCCCCAGGGCTAGAGCCTGTTCAGCCAGAAAATTGAGGGGTGACTGCAGTGTGCTCGTGGGTGGTGGTGCAGAGGGATTGGGTTTAACAAAGTTCCTTTTCTCTTCTGTACACAAAACACCTGTGACTTTTTCTGCTGGGGCTTTGGAGGGTGCAGTCATTGTGAACTCAGAGCTCCCAGACACTCTACTATTCAACATGGCCAGCTCCTTGGACACAGCTTCCATCGAGGAGGCTGGGTCATGGCCCAAGTCTTCATCCAATGAGTCCTCCAGGTTGACAGGAGCAGGGTTAGAGAGGCCACCAGACACCTGGGATGTGGGCTCCCTGCTCGTGGACCCAGTGTTCAGGCCTCCTCCCTGATGTTCTGATGGCAAAGCAGTGGAGCCAGCCATCTGTCCTGATGGGATGGAAGCCTTTTTATCAGGCTTAGCTGATGACTCCTAAAGGAAAACAGAAATGCTGATGTTTAGAAATGTCCAAAGATGCCAACACTGGTCTGCTGTAAGGACACAAATGAGAACAACTCAGGCTGCAAAGATCTGAGCTTCCTGTATAATTACAAAACAAGGTATGGACAAGAGCAGGTGTCAAGCCCGCCTTGTCTTACACACTCTTTCCTGTGTGTCTGGCTGGCTGCAGCTGAGTTTACCTAGTATGCTTTGTTGCTAAGGACATGCCAATCACAGGGAGACTTTTTTTTTGTTTCTGAAAAAGTACAAGATCTATGAAAGGAGGCACACTGCCTAATGGCATTCACATTATGTCCAAGTGTTCCTTGCTGCAGACTGACACATGGCATAAGAGCTGCCTTAAATTAGCTTTCTGTTCTCTGACTTCTCCCAGCATCCATCTCCTCAGTCCTCGTGGGACTGAGAAAGGGATCTATCCTGCACCTCTGGTACTCACGACAGTATGTCTCAGACACTGTAGAAACTTGGCAGATATTCAGGAACAAATGACTGGCACATCTTATTCTCATGATCTCTTAAGGTATGGTTAAGGGCACCATCAAGCCTCAGGAACTAGTAAAAATCTGGCAAGTAGTAATGTTCTCTACAACATCAAAGGTGATCCACCCGCTGGACTTCCTGCACTTCTGCCAGGTAGCTCGACAGAGTCGCCTCGTCTTTCTGCTGTTGCTCCAGGCTCCACTGCACTTGGCCAGGAGTGCGACCCACACAGTATACAACCTTCAGACTGCAGGGGCTCTTCACTCCTCAGAGAGCTGCCAATGAACCCACCCATCTCCAAAAAACCCCAGGAGCTGGACCAGCAAAGCACTGTTTTGTAGACCTAAGGCTGGCGCAGGAGGGTTAAATGACCAGTGCAGGTCTCTGTCCTGGTTCAAGAATGGCTCTTCCCTGAGACCAGTGACGCTCAACAGCTGCCATGATCATTTAAGAAGTTTCCTGGGCACTTCTGCAGGGAGAAGACGACAGCCAGCATATGACTTGAGCAGGCTGACTCACCTTCATCTTGATTTTCGAAGGGGCCATTACTTTCTTCTTGGCCCTGTTCAAAGGAATAAACACAAAGAAGGTTCAGAGGAGATCCACATAAAGAGATAAAAACAACAGTGTCCAGAGAAATGAAAACACCAAGACACTCACAAGATGGACGTCAGGTGTCCATGGCCTCGTCGACTCTCCTTAAACAGAGTCCTGAAAGAAACAGAACATGGCATTGTGTTCAACCTGGACACCACAACCCTGTTTCCACAGCTTTTCTGGCAATTCTGGTATTTGGTGGCTGCTCTTCATTAAATCCAGTTGACTGGTGAGCTGAATTCTTGATGAGTCCAAAGCAGCCACACTGGCTGTCCAGCTAAGAGTATGGACTTTCCCAAAAAAACTATGGCTCTGTCTCTGACCTCTCATCGCCACATTTTCCCTAAGGCAGAAGCACTTTCCTTACTGCCTATTCTAGATATGCCAAGAAGAAAATGTGGGGAGAAACTCAAAAAAATTTCTTCATACAAGTCCAACCTATAAGGAGAGAGGAGCAATTCCCAAGGCTTTATGATTTGTGTAAATTACAAATAAATGGGGCCCAACACAGAAAATCAGCCCTAGCTAATTTTCCTTGCCCTGTAAGCACTCCATTTTATGGGAAGTGACATAAAATAACCTCTGCAATAGAAGCCTGGTACTTAGCCCCAAGAAGAAAACAGTCCTGCTACTTGCAAATGAGACTTTTGAGAGCCATTAAGAAGTATCCATGAAGCCAGGCCCAGTAGTACAAACCTACAATCCCAGCAACATGGGAAACTGAGGCAGGAGGATCACAAGTTCAAGGCCAGCCTCAGCAACTAAGTGAGGTCCAAAGCAACTTCATGAGACCCTGTCTCAAAATAAAAAATAAAGGGCTGAGAATATAGCTCAGTTGGTAGAGTGCTTGTCTCACATGCACAAGGCCCTGGGTTCAATCCCTAGCACCACAAAAAAACGGAAAAAAGGAAAAAATAAATAAATAAATAAAAATAAAAAGGGCTGGGATGTGACTCAATGGTTAAGCATCCCTGAGTTCAATCTCCAGTATCAAAACAAAACAAAACAAAAAACACACAAAAAGAAGTACCCATGATGGGTAGTGGTACATGCCTGTAACATCCAGGAGACAGGAAGACAGCAAGTTTGAGGCCAGCCTTGGCAACTTGTTAGACTTTATCTCAAAATAACAACAACAAAAAAAGGGCACTTTCCTTGTATGTGCAATTCAATCACCAAAATTGCAAAAAGCAACCAAAAAAAGTACCCAAGATGAATCCATCTTTCAACTTCTGGCAGGAGCCCTTATGTCAAAACAGGAAAGGGCACATTGTGATGAAAAAGCATGCAGCCAATCCTGAGCCACAGAAGGGTGAAAACTGACAAGGACTAAGTCCTTCAGGTTATCTTCCCTCTTCCAGGGAAGACTGACATCCCTTCCCAGCTCCCGCTATTATCCCAATTACTCAAGTGACATCAGATTTGAATCAATTGGACAGTGGCTCTTGCAGGCGGGGACCCTGATGGCACAACTTCCTGTCTCATCACACTGATGCTCACCTGGCCTGCATCCAGCCTTTGGGCCAGAGAGGCTTGACCTCTGCATCCAGAAAGGCCTTCACACAGTCCTCCCAAGCCTGGGCCTTGTTCCTCTCCATATCATGGCTTTCCAGTTTGATCTTCACCACCTGGCACAGCAGTTCCCTGAGAAGTAGGCAGAAATCAGAAACTTCCAACCACCCAAACACTTCTTCAAGTTGTCAATCATGCTCTTTCAGCTGCCCTGATAAAAGTAAGTGATCCTAACCTTCACTAGCAATATGCGAACATGCTCAGAAATTGGCCCACAAGCCCTCCAACAAGGCAAGGCCTAGGCATACCTGATTTCATCATTCCACTGGAATTTCTTCCTTGGTCCCATTATCCTCCTGCCCCCCTTTTCTTCATCTTCTTCCTCATCAGAACAAATCCGTTCTCTCTGCTCCTTGTCTTTTTCCTCTTCCAGCATCCTACAGGAAGAAGACAAAGAAATGGATCCTGAAGTCCTCCCTCCTACCTCTTCCTCCTCCTCCCTATATAACTGGGACTTCTAAGATCAGACAGTAAAAATGCTAAAGTGCCAGAGGCTTGTTTGGAAATGAAAGTAAATACTGAGAGGTGTGAAGAGAAAAGACAGGAGAATAACGGTACACCAGGGCAAAGAGACACTTACTTAGCGACCTTTGCTTGCGTGTGTGCCTGGCATTCATCCTGGTACTTAGCCACCTGCTCAGGCATTGCCCTGCCAATGGCTTCCTTGAGCTTCTGGAGAGGCTCCTTCAGGCGCCCACCCTGCAGAGAGCAGGACACAGCACAAGTCTGGTTCACACACCACTCTTACACGAAGTATGCACAACAGGGTAATCAAAAGGAAGCAGTGCAGCTACAGATATGGCCTCTATCTGTACAGATAGGGGTGAGTAGCCACCCCTCAGCTGGGCCCCAAAACCACACACCTGTTCATAGAGGTGAAGTTTCCGAGCACGTTTAACCAGAGCATCCTTGCTGCAGGGCAGGAATGAAGCGAGATAGGCATATACCCCAGAACGGACCTGGCTACTCAGCTCCCGAGTTTGCACCTCTATGCTGAAGAAGAGAACAGAGTCATCACCGGCCTGCAGCTCACTGCAGCTTCTGTCTTCGCTAGGTCCTCCTACACGGAGAGGAAAGCTAGGGGTGCCAAAAGCAGGTCCAAACCTATCCTGTTGGCTCACACTGCAACTGAGTGGCCAAGGCAACAAGTCCTTAGCAATCAACAAACAATTCCAAAACTTGATGAACTTGGCTAGGTAAAATGGGTTAAGGCTTTTAGGTCAAGGACAGGACCAAGTCAAAGGGAGTCAAGAAAATAGAGCCTGAAATAACAAGCTCCAAGTAAAAAATTTCACAAAGACAACATAAAAGCTATCAAGTGGAAGGAAAGTAATGAGTTACTTGGGGTTTACAGGAAGTACTTTCTAGCAGTGTTTCTTTTTTCTAGTTCCCAATTCTCTCCATGACTATGAGGTCAAGGAAATCCTCACCTCTCCACTTTCTCCAGCTGAATAAGCAGAAAAATATTCCCTTCAATGCCTTGAACTTCCCATATTTGGCATGCTCAAGTGGGCTCCCTGCTGACACAAGCCTCCCATCCAGGCTGACTCTCAGGTGCTCGTTGTAGCCCATGCTTCCTGACCTAAGCAGCCAGTCCAGAACTTGGCCAGAGCAAGACCATTTGCTAGAACATTCCCAAGTCTTGACAACCGTTCTTATATTTGCAAAATTTTCAGTTGTTGAGCAATAACTTTTTCCTGCTACATAATGCCACCAGAGAAAAGCTGCAAAGCTGGGGGCCAGACACAAGAATCTGGTTTAGATTTATGTCTGTTTGTTTGTTTTTGCTTTTTAATCCATTTCACACAGTGCAATGACTCAGGGGTTTCAGGGTTTGGAAGAAATGTGACAGGGATGATACACTGGTGTTAGGAACAAAAGTAAGAAGAAAAGGAGAACGAGTACTGAGGAACACTGCAATACAGAGCAGGCCCTGAGGCCACCACACTGTCACTCAACCTTCTAATTCTCAGGAACATGCAAGCAACCCCTTCTCTCTAGTCGCACCTCACACTCGACAAAAAAAACCCTCTTCCAACAGGCCATGACTGTATTACACAGTAGCTAATAAAGCCTGCAGCCAAAGATTAGTAAGATCTGTCATTCCTGGAGACAGGTATTTAGTTTCCCTGTTTTGTTATATTTAATGAACAACATCAATAAAACTATATTAACCCAAGTCCTCTAGTTCATTGCTGGTCCACTACAGCCCCATGGGCTCCTGGCCTGCCCAACCCAGGCATGTAACAGCAGATAAGGACAGACAGACAGATAATACTCACTCTAGGAGGATGCCATTCATATCCTGGGTGAAGAACTTCTGTCTGCTCTCTCCCTCGGCAGCTCTGGCAGCCTGGTTCACAGCAGAGAGTAATAGCCATTAGAACCTGTTCCCCGTGCATCCCTCACATACCCTCGCAGGCACCAGTCACTGCTCCATAAAAGCACCTGTCAATAAAATCCTCCCCAACACCTTCCTGAGTCTGCCCAAGTCCCACATTAAGGTCACCTGTGATCAATGCTCTTCCCCCCCCCCAAGCTGCTGCTGCATCTCGAACTGTGCATCCCAGGACTGAAAACAGCAGTCACATAAAAGAAAGTCACATAGAGACCAAGCGATCCTAAGGCATCTGGTCAGAGGCTAACTCTGTTAACTCCGGGGTCCAGACTCTATCAACTACACAGTTAGTTGAGATTTCCATACATTGACAGTATAAAAACTAAGAACTTCAATAAACCTACATGATAAAAGCTTTTATCCACCAAAAATAACAATAAAAACAATAATGTATAGCTTTAGTATTTAGGGTCATTATCATCTTTAGAAAATTCCTGTCCTACTTAAGGTATAACACAAATTCTCTATCATCCAGATCTCTGTAATGACATGCCATACTACCTGATATGACAGGAATTTACTAGACTGCGTTCCTTTGCTTTCCAAGAGAATGCAGTTCACATCGTGGAGAGCAGCCTAGAGACCTCTGAGGTGATCCTAATGGCCAACCATGCTGATGTCAGAGCAGGTGGCTCTCACAAGTAGCTCCGTGTGAAAACTACCCATCAAACCACAATCTCTGGAGACAAGACTCAGGAATCTGTATTCTTTAAAAGTGGCCCAACCATCAGAACTCTTTAAATGTAACTTTGAGACCCACTGATCGAAACAGAAGTGTTGCTGATCTTCAGATTGTAGGCAAAATGCAATTTCTGAAATCAAACTTGATATGTAATAACGACAAACGGGTGACGAGGTGAGGTGTCTAGCGAAAGGGATAAATCCTGACCCAGCCTTTGACCTTCCTCTAATTGCACCTGCTGGGCCCCTTCCAGCCTCTGACTGCTTCATCTGTCTGCTCCACCAATTCTTTCCTGTGAAAGGACCCCCAAGTTTCTATCTAGAACTCACTTCTTCCCATCACTTCTTTCCTCCTCATGGCTTCAAAATAACACATACGGCCGGGCGCGGTGGTGCACACCTGTAATCCCAGCACTTGGGAGGCTGAGGCAGGAGGATCTCCAGTTCAAAGCCAGCCTCAGCAACTTAGTGAGGCCCTAAGCAACTCAGTGAGACCCTGTCTCTAAATAAAATACAAAATAGGGCTGGGGATGTGGCTCAGTGGTGGAGTGCCCCCGAGTTCAAACCCCAGTATCCCCCACCCCCCCCAAAAAAACAACTCATACTCATGTAGGTCCCTCAAATCTAATCCTCTAAACTCCTGAACCCTCTCTCCTAAGCTCTGGACCAGGATTTCCAATGACTTCTAAGCAATTCCAAGCACTCCTGTGAAGGGGTGACCATCTGGTATGCAAACTCAGCTTACCTAAAACCAGACCTGCCACCAGCTTGTGCTCATCCTCCTGATTCCCCACTTCTAACATCTGCACTCCAGCCTTCTTGAATCCTCCCATTCCTTTCTTCAGTGGCTTTGACCAGGCCTAGACTCAAATCCAGTTCCTTCTCCTGGCATGCAGGGAACTCCAGGATCTGGCCCCCGCCATCTACTTCACCTCCCATCTCCTGCCACCCTCTAAGGGCATCCCACCATTCAGTGGTTCACCCCTCCTCACTCTGCCCTGCCATATGACAAGGCCACCTTCCCCAAAGGTTGACCACGGATGTAGCCTCCAGTTCCAGTCCTATGTACTCTCACGGAGTTTCTTCTTTGACACCTTAAGTCTGGGTGTCCACCTGGTCATCTAGTTAGCCATCTTAAGAAAACCAGACTGTTTCATACTTCTCTGTGCTGTGGCCACTGCCTATGAATGTGTCATCCACTTACAGAACATGCTCATGGAGGACAAGGACTGGCTCTCACTGGCCCAGCACTTCTCACAGCTGCTTGTCACATAACAGATACTGAGTAAACGTCGGGAGTGGATGTGTGTGGATGGACAAAGGAATGAAGAGACACCACTGTAGGAAGGCAAACTAGAAGAAGAGCCTAATGCTGTCTAACCAAAACTAGAGCTTCTAAAGATGCCTTGGCTGGAGAACAGCCCAGAGACCTTGGACGAAAGGCATGACATGGATGGATGGATGATGGAAGAAAGAAAGGCATGGCTTTAAAACCATCCAAGTGCAATTTCTTACACTTTCAGCATTCAGAATTTCACCTTGAAACTTTTAAGGTACTGTGATTGTGACATTAGTTTGAGAGAAAATAACACTGAGGCATTCTTTTGATTCAACTTACACTGCTAGTTCTAAGATCCAGATCTTCAATTAATCCAATCTAATTCCTTCAACATGTTTGACCGACCCATCGACAGTCTAAGCTTCTAAATAAAATTTATCTTTCAATATCAATCAACCTTTTCTCCAATACTTTAGAAGTTTTCTGCCTACATAATCTTTAATAAAGACTTTCCTTCTGAAGTGTCTTGAATTGCACAGACTATACTCAGAAGGTCTGGTTTCATACTAAAGTTAATTAGTCAAATACTGCATTTTTAAATAAATTTAATTAAAAGCAACTGGATAGGTATCTGATAGACTTTCAGAAATAAGTGAGGTCCCTTGCCCCTGAGATACTGTATAAATTAATCAATCCTAAATTAACTAGGAAAAGAGGTTAAAGCAAACACCTTGATTGTGCTAACTTATAACAGTTCCAACTTTGTTTTCTTTTTTTAAAGAGATGGGGTCTTGCTATCTTGCTATGTTCCCAGGCTGGCCCTGAACTCCTGGTCTCAAGCAATCTTCCTAAATCAGCCTCCCAAATTAGCTGGGCTACAAGCACATGTCACTGTGCCCAGCCTCCAAATGCCTTTTAATGAGCTCTTTTATTTATTATAACAAAAGGAACTTGTAAACTTTTAGTACCTAGCCAAAATCTTATATACCATATCTGTTTTTGCTGAACAGAATGAAATCTAGTATCAATTTTTTTTTTTTTTGTAGTGCTGGGAATCCAACCCAGGGCCTCACACACACTGGGCAAGTGCCCTACTACGGAGCTACATCCCGAGCCCATGCCATTCTTTTTTAAATAGATCAAACAAATCTGGGCACAGTGGTGCATGCCTGTAATTCCAGTGACTTGGGAGGCTGGCAGTAGGATTATAAGTTAGAGGCCAGTCTCAGCAACTTGAGCAAGACCCTCCCTCAAAATAAAAAAGGAGAGCCAGGAGTGGTGGTGCATGCCCGTAATCCCAGCAGCTCAGGAGGCTGAGGCAGGAGGATCGTAAGTTCAAAGCCTCAGCAAAAGTGAGGCACTAAGGAACTCAGTGAGACCCTGACTTTAAATAAAATACAAAATAGAGATGGGGATGTGGCTCAGTGGTCAAATACCCTGAGTTCAATCCCTGGTACCCCCCCCCAAAAAAAAAAATAATAATAAAGGGGAAGGAGATTAGTCAGTTGTAAAGCAACCCTGGATTCAATCCCCACTGCTTGAAAAAAAAAAGAATCAACCAAGTTGGGTTTTTTCCTATCTTATTCTTTAGGTCCCTCTCTCCCTGGACTTCTGGGGATGCAAGGGTTGTAACTCAATAGGAGTGTAGAGGTACAGGTGCTCTAGGCCTATTTCTTCTCTGTTCTTAGTATCATTCCCCACTTCATGCCTAACTCAACAGGACCAAAGCAGACCTGGGTCATTTGTATGAACAGGCTAGTAGCTGCCAAACTACATCAAGACAATAACCTGAAGGAGTGTCAAAGCTTGAGCTTTCTCAGCACTCTGTATGTTCCAAACGATAATACAAAAGACATTTGTAATCAACGCATGTTAAGATAGGGCGAGACCATCAAATCAGTAGATTCCCTGGATCCACCAAAATGCACAAATATGTAGGAAAGGAGAAATGGGCTAACATGCAAAAACAGTGAACATAACATGGACATCAACCACGTGTACCTCTTTAACGCACGTTAAGTTTCCAAGATTTTTTTAAGTTTTAAGTTGCACACTTAGTTAAAAAAAAATCAATCTATTTTTTGCTTTCTATAAAGAGAGTGTTTTTCCCTAAGGGATCATTACACATCAGAGTAGAACCTGTTACACACTGTGGTAGACTGCAAAACAGGACCCCAGATTGCTCCCATGGAGAAATGCCCCCCAGAGAGCGGGTCCTAGCTTTCCAACCCTTGAACCTTGGCTGCTCTTATGACTCATTTTGACTAAGAGTATGACAGAAGCAGTGACACATATAACCTCTAAAAGCCAAACCTTAGGGCGTTGAGAATTCCACTTTCCACAAGCACTGCCACAACCAAGACCACCATGCTCTGAAGCAGCCCAGATGAAAGGCCCAAAGGAGAGGGAGGTCTGGCCAGGAGCCAGTTAACCTGCCAGCTGACTGTAGTTGTAAGAGTGAGCCCAAGCATGCCAGGCGTGGCGGCACATGCCTGTAATCCCAACATTTGAGAAGCTGAGGCAGGAAGATTGTGAGTACAAGGCTAGCCTCAGCAATTTAGTGAGACCCTCACAAGTCAGTGAGAACCCTATCTCAAAATAAAAAATAGAAAGGACTGGGGATTTAGTTCAGTTATAAAGCACCCTGGGTTCAATCCCCAGTACCAAAGGGGTTTTAAAAAAAAAAAAAAAAAAAAAAAAGAGTGACCCAAGCAGGATCAGAGGAGAAACTACCCAGTCGTCCACAATCAGGAAAAATGAATCACTATTAAACCAAAGTTTTGGGGTCCTTTTTAAAAGGGCATAGAAATGGATACATTATTACCTAGGGTGGGGATTTTAAATCTAACCAACCTTTTATAAAAATAAACAAGGGGAAAAAAGAAAAATAAGAGGAGTGAAAAAGTGAGAAACATATAACACTGCTAATGATACAGTTGTATATATCAAATTTAATTTAAAATTAATTTAAAATTCAAGGTCTATTTCAAAATCCAGGACAGGATTCCTTATTAAGGATCCAAATATTCATATGCAACTTTTGGAACTGTATGCAATTTGTGTACAAATGCCTTATTTCCCTGGGAAGACTACCTTCCTATTCTCAATAGGGCCTGTGGTCCAGAGCATTTGTGGACATGTCGAGGGTTTCAGGTGCCCCAAGAGCAGGGGCCCTGGGGAGTAGCATTAACTTTCTAACATAAGCCTTCTTTTTAAAGCAACCATTAAAAATAATGATGGCTTTATAATAATATTTATTAAGTGAAAAAAATCATGAAACAAATATTCACAACTATAATCATAACTGCATAAAAATGTAGACAGAAGCTAGAAAGAAATATGCAAAGTGAAACTGTTTTTCAACTGGTAGGGTCACAAACACTTTACCCCCATTTTCCAAGTCTCTGAATGCAGGATCAGGATCAGGTGAAGACTAAAGTATCAACTTCATCCTTGAGCACTGTATTTTCAACCAGAATATCAAACTCTCCGGTTTCCACCTCCCGGACCCAGGCCCACCTTGCCTACAAGATCCTGAACCCCTGTCTGTCACGGCCAAGAGCAATCACTCAGGAGGGAAGCTTGCCAGACAGGCGACCCACCAACAGACTTTCTTGCAACACAGCACCATGCTGTTCCAGGTTATGGCCTTTTGTTCCACTTGATGTGCTCCATTTTCCCCAAAGATTGAAATAATAAGTAGGCACACAGAACACAACCTATGGTGGGAATGAGGACTTACCCAAGAATTCTATTTTGACTTTTCTCTAAGGAACAATTGGCTACCGTCACATAGTCCTTACTTATTTGACCGTAACTTTTAGAAACTATAAAACAATTTGATTACAAACCAGAGGAATGAAAAGAACAAAGTAATTTTTTTAACACATATTCTGAGAGCAAATACAGGACAGTACACTCAAACATGCCAAGCTCAGGTTCAACTCCTTCCACCTCAACGTCATATTTAAGATACATTGCGAATCCCTGACATGGCATGATTCATTTAAATCATTACATTCAAATAGAACACTTATGCCCAACACTGCATACAAGCTAACGAGGATGAACTAGAGATTTCAACAAGATGTTTTATTTGCTTTGTACACTATGTTCAAATATTTTCTGGAAGTGAGAAAATCATTTGTAGCAGCCGTTGACATTTTACCTGTCCTGAAACATAAAGGATAAATATATAGTAGTGATTCTGAGATGCTATGAGAATCACTAGTTCAGAACTATAGCTGTTGAGTACAAATGCCACTGGAGCTGCAGTACAAACGACGATGCCTAAGGTAAAATGTTATTTTAAGTAAAAGGTAATGTCATCATAACTAATGATCCATGCTTGGTTCACAGTATTACTGAATTGACAGTTCTCAGCATTTAGGGATCAATTCCAAATCAATAGAGAACAGCAGCAGCAACAGCTGCTCTATGTTGAAGTTGCTGCTGCTGTGAAGGGGCACTGACCGCATCTGAGCTCAGCTTTTTTATGTAGCACCATGGAGGCATTCCTGTGATCGCTACCATTGCTGAGGCTGGCGACGAGCGACACAAGGGAGCAACCAAAGCCCAGTGACAACTGAGCATATGCTCTATGTGCAACTTACATGTTTACAGACTTTAGTGTATTTTCAAAAGATAATAAGATGAATCTCTCACTCAGCTGCCTGATGCCAATATCAGTGTTGGTCTATGCACAAAAGGAAATTCTATGTGGGAAAGAAACTAACAGGCAGAAAAGGGAAAGAGAAAAATCTCCCAGGAAGAAAAATAAATTGTCTGGAAGAGAAAGAACCAAGAAAGGCTTAAATATGAAGCCCGACAGGCAAAGCTGACACTGTTTCCTCACTCAGGATTAGGAGAGGTTGGAGAAAGCTCAGCTTTCACTGCCAACTCAGTAAGGGTTTCTCTGGGCATCAAGCTTCACGCTGTGCAAAACCAGCACCCATCTGCCCAACCGCTTCCAGGAAAGCCCGGCCACACTGTGTCACCATACCTGAGCCAGCTCCTTAATGCGCTTCTCCAGGGGGGCTGGCAGGCCTTCAGGGAGGGAAGAGGGCTGTCTGAATTCCTGGTCCAATCCCACCCCAAGGGAATCACTTCCATCATCCATATCTTGGAAGGGGCTTCCTTCTGGAGACTCACTGAGCAGCTGCTCCAAGTCCAAATCGGTCAGCGAGTCCATGGCAGTGGCTGCCTGGAGCAAGTCATTGTCAGAAGTGGAGCCGAAGAGTGAGAGCAAGGGGTCAGAAGCACCCTCCAAGTCCCGTAGGCCCTGAGCTTCCACCGATGAGACCATTACAGGCTTGTGGTCCTCCTCCCTCTTTTTCTGAGCCTCTTTCTCCTTCTGAAATTTCTTTAGCATCTCTTTAACACTTAAAGCTCCAGAATACTTCTTCTTCTTCTTCTCCTTACTCGCATTGAGGGCTGTGAAGCTGCAAGTAAGAGAGAAACTGGTTACTCAGGCTGCAGGACCCCTCCACAGGGAAACTCAAGAGGCCTTCACCCCTGTCCCAGGGCAATGGTCTCCAGGAGAACCTCAGTCACAGTCCACCCTGTTATTATTCCTCCCTCCTCTTGGCATATGAAGCTCGTTCTTGCTGCACCAAAGCTTGAGAGTGAATACAGGTTAGCAACACAGTGTCACGTAATGCTAAACATCCAATGGGTTTTTAAGAACCACTGCCAGGCTGAAATAAAAGTTTGCAAAAAAGGGGAGGCACAAGAGAAGTATTTAAAGGGCGAAAGCAGGAGCAGCAGAGAACAGCAGCAACTTGAAGGCAGCTGGGGTGAGACTGAGTGAGGAAAAGGAAGCATGACCATAGAAGACAAAAGAAAACAGCAGAGACAGAAGAACTGGGGCAGAGAAGAAAGTGCCCAAGAGAACAAGGAACATCGGCAATAACACACTAACAGAAATAGCTGCCAACACTGACAGTGGAACATAGGAACGCTGGCTATCTGACACACAAAAGATGAGAGCATCTATGACTATGCCCAGAACAGCCCTGTGGGAGGTGAGAGGGAGGACAGGAGGGCCAGGCCCTGCTGCCTCTTCTGAAGCTGTGGGGGAGGTGAGTCAGCTCCTGGGTGTCCTGCCCTCATGGGTCAGACTTTATCCTAGCAAAAAGCTGCTGCCTCTCACCCGGCTTTGGAAAACTTGGACTTTTTCGATTTCTTCTCCTTGTCATAAGTGTCATCTTTTTTCTTCTTCTTTATCTTCTCACCACCTTCCTTCAACTTCCGCTTCTGAGAATTAAAGACAAGGCACAGTTACACAGCTCCCTGACTCAGGGAGCAGGTGCACTACATGGCACTGGCCTTGCTCCGCCCAGGCACATCCTGAGACCTGTCTTACTTCCTTCATGAACAAAAAGCTCTCAGAGCAGTCCCTGGACCACAAACCCATAGTATTCCCACCAGAGTGTGTCCTGGAAACTCCCAGAGGGGAGACAACAGTGGTCCCTCTGAAGCCTGGAGCCTTGCTCATGTGGAAGGGGCTGTCAGTGGGCCCTATCTCCTGTTTCACATAACGGGCAGTGGCAGACAGACCCTACGATATTCTTAGCCTAAGGATGGCTTGTTTTCAGTGGGTGACACCCTGGGAACTGAAGTCCTCTACACATCCACAGAAGAGGGTCAGCAAGGGTGCTGCACGCTGCCTCGCTCCACACCCTCACTGCTCTCATCCCCACCCGCAAACCACTTCAACACACGACTCTGCTGAGCCTGCTGGGGCGTCCACGACAGACACGATGACTGAGGGCTGACAGCACCCCGTCCACGTTGCCTTGGCACAGTTCAGCCTTTCCACCAGCCTCCTGAGCCATCCCAAACCGTCGCACGCTTTGGAGTCACCCACTTATCTCACAGGGTCAGGTCAAAATACATTTCTGAAATCCAAAAGCAAGCATGTTCTAACCTTTGGAGATTTTTTCTTCTTTTCTTTAATGAAATCATCCTCAGATTCGGATGCTTGTCTAAACTGCAGAGTTCCTGAGTTAATGTAAAATCCTCCATATTTTGTGGTCAAAGAAGCAGGAACAAGCTCATCATACTACAAGGGGAAAACATACTGTCAGCTCCAAGTTCTGGTTCTATGGTCCAAAGGTGTAGATTAGGTCTCAAGAGATGTAACTGTGCTTCTGTCATACTTCAGACAGCATGGGAAGATGGCCCTCTCCCTCCCACGCATCACAAATGTGTGAGCAACAAAGTGATACAGACAGAGTAGTCATCTTTCTCAGATGAGGGCACCAATGCCCAGGTCCAAGAGGTCACTTTCTCTCACGAGTGCTGCTCGTTCCTCTCACTGAGAGCCACACTGTTCTGACCCTGTTCCCAGCTTCCCAGCCATGATCTGTAGGAGCTACAATGTGGAGGTTCTGATATTGCATTTTCATGAACAACTCACCGCCTCAGAGTTATCGATGAAGGAATCGGATTCATCATAACCATACCCCATATCAATCAAGTCCTGTATTCGGTCTTTTCTACGTTTCTTTCCGCCCTAAAATTTAAAAGCAGCAGGTCACATATTTTTTGATAAGCACACAGGATTAAACATTGTTTTGAGCTTCATCAGTTGGTGATTAAACATGGTAAAGCACTGTGTCTCTCTTTTTCACACCCCCTAAACCACCTTCTCTAAAGACCTCTGAAAATAAGACAATTAGTATCGGCATAAAATAGTCTAAAACGTAAGAATGAACTAAATGGCTCTATGCTTCATGCCAAAACACTTCCTCTAAGGAAGCGTTCATTGGCCCATTGAGCTCACATACTAGCTCCTGTCATGTGAGATTTCTGTACCTTAGTGCATTTGTTTAATAACTGCATTGTTTTCTCTGAGTTCTACACTTATTTCCAGATCATTATTGATTACATCATAATACACTAAAGGAACATGCTATTTCCATCAAATGAGAATGTCTGGTTGTTCAAAAGAGAAATCTTACATATTTTTCTTCAAATTTCCGTGCAAGGGCCTCCACTTTATGCCTTTCCTTTTCTTCATCATTAAAAGGATCTGAGAGATCTTTCTTCTGCAAAGAGACCATTTCACAAAACAGTAAGACTCGCAAAAAAAAAAAAAAAAAAAAAAATTGTCAGTTTGATTCATAAAACCTTCACTAACTACTCAAAACCTATAAAAGACATTAACAAAAACAACTATTTTTTCAGAAAACTCAAGGTAGAATACATTGCTACCACCTTATCAGTGTTTACCTTAATTGCTTAAAAAAGTAAAACTTACACTAATGTAATTCAACAAAATTTGATTAAGTGCCTATAATCACCCATCTAGCATTAGAGACTATGGGGCTTCAAATACAGCAAAGGGCCTTTAGATGGGGACACTCAACCTCTACACGACTATATGCAATACAGCTGATTCCCCTTATTACCCTATAGTTTATTTTATGCATTTGAAAATGTTCTAAGAAGAGGTCCATAGGCTTCACCAGATTTTCAAAGTAGTCAATGGCTCAAGAATATAGCACAAGTTCTGGAGAACTGGTCTGTCTTCCTGTTTATAAAAGTAATCAGAAATGGATTTCTCTTAGGGATACCAAGTGAAACCTAGTCCCACTGTCCTTGGAAGCTTATCTTCACGGGTCCATCATCTTTTCTTGTGGTCCAATCTCAGTACTCACTCCAAATATTTTCATGCAGTTTATTTTTACTCTATAAGGCTATTCTTGCATTTTTCTCATCAAGTAAATTTTCCAGAGTGAATCTTACATGTTTTGGGCAAAGAATATTAACTTCAACAAAAGATTCCTGTATCAAATATGCTTTAAGACTTCAGAGTAAACCAAAACACTAAGATTTTCAAATACTAATGCTGTTTGAAAACAAAACTCTTATTCCACCCTCCCATCTCTGCCCACTGAAACCTACCCACTCATAAATGATCTGTTAAGGGGGCTGAGGTCGTAGCTCAGTGGTAGAGCACTTGCCTGTATATGTGAGGTACTGGTTTTGATCCTCAGCACCACGTACAAATAAATAAATAAAATAAAGATACTGCATCTGTCTATAACTAAAATATACTAAAAACAAATAAAACAAATGATCTGTTAAGTGACTTTCAACTACGTATGTATAATGGGATATTACAGTACATACAACGCACATACCACAAATGGGTGGCTATTAAAATGTGATTATCTGTATATATCATCAAATTTTTCTACAATGACCACATATAACTTGGGTAGATAAAACTATTTTAAGAAAGCCCACCAATCTTGACTGAGCACCAATGGAGTCAAGGTGTGCTCCTTAATGCTCTGTGAACAAGTCTTCAAATGACTATTTCCAAGCATAATGAAGACCCAGCTCTGTCCAAAATGGTATCCTGGATGTAAGCCCTCCTCTGCCCAAGTCCTCTAGGCCTGTGTTTGTAGCCAACTTAAACAATTATCACATTGTAACTTGTTACCTGTGCTGGTACAATTCTCCTAAAACATCTACAAGATTGCAAGTTCCTGTGAAGCTGGGACAATGTCTTCCCTAACTTTTTGTATAATCCTCAGTGTCTAGAAGAGTGCTTCAGATTATAAGGAATACATGCTAAATTCATACACAAATGTGTCAAATTACATTATACACTTTTTTCTTTTGTGGTGCTGGGGACCAAATCAGAAGAGACACACAGACAGAGAGACAGATACAGACACACAGACAGACACACAAACACACACACACAGGCAGGTGCTTGCTTTACCACTGACCCATACATACCCCCAGCCCAGGTTATATTATACTTTAACACTACATATGATTCAAAAGTTTTAAACCTTTAGTCCAGGAATAAATTCCCTAAAGCTGGATCCAAAATTCTGTCTATGCTCCATACATTTTTCTGCAATGGAGAAAATTATTTGGAGCCCACCAAAAGAGTAGTGTCAGAGGACTGGAGTTCTAATTTCAGTTGACCTACCAATTTGGTTTGACCCCATAAATAAAAATGTTAACCAACTCGCAATGAAGAGGATACCATTCCTACTTTGGAAAAGAGACTGTGAACAGATCTGAAGTCATTTTTTCTCATCCTGCCCATTGGCCCTATACAACAGGCGAACCCTTGGTACAGATTCATTAGCTTTCATTCAGCCAATAAGACCTCAATCTAGGAAATACATTTTTAAGCAAAACAAACAAACAAAAAGTGGGTAATGGTACTAAGGAAATATACTTCCTCCAATCAGTCCAAACATGATTAGACTGAGTGAGCACACAGCACTAAGGCACTCTAGTAGAAACTTCACCAACATGGTCTTATTACACTCTTAGACACCCTGTGAGTTAGGCACTGGCCTTATCCTCATTCTACTAAGAGCCACTTAAAGACCAGAATGCTGCAAGTGTAGGGCCCTACCTACCTTTTCCTCAGAACCTAGCACAGTGCACTGGTATACAGGAGTTTAAAAATGTTCTTCACTTAGCTCCGACTCACACTATGATTCCATCTACATAAAAATACAAAAAACAAGCAAAAGTGATCTTAGCTATTAGCAGTTGTCCTTGAGGGACAGGGTGGTGGCACTGCGAAGGCAGGAGGATGATTTCTAATAAATGTTACATCTTGTGATCCAGGTGCAGGTTACAGTGTTAGGTTTGTGAAAATCCATCAAGCTGTGCATTTATCACATGTGCACTGTTCTTATCTACACGACTCAATTAAAAAGTTTATAAAAACTTTCTGAAATATATATCAATGAGTTGCCAAAACCATGGTAATAGCTGAAGCCAGGTGATGGGCACATGGGTATTTCTTAGACTCTGTTCCCCACTTCTATGCCTGTTTAAAAGCTCCATACTAAAAAGCAAACTAACTTGCTGGGAAAAAAAAATAGATTATTTAAAAAACATTCAAGGACTCAAACTGATTTTTAAACACTCTGAAGGCTACAAGCCAATTTTGGCAAAAAATAAGTTACAGTGGGGAAGGGTGTAGAAATATATCTTCCTACCCATTCAAGAAAAGAAACTACCCAGAATATTACTATGTTCAGAAGAGATGAGTAGTCTGTGTCTTTTCTTCTCCTTGCACTAAAAAGAGAGGGGAAGTCCCTTGGAAAAGGGAAAAGTCCAGCACAGAATTCTAGTACCACAACTATAAGAACTGGTCTCATTTACATGTCACACTGACAACTTCATCATGAAAAAATGTTTCTTTTTACTTAGTTATCCATAATTCAAATTAGCCTTAGACATGCCATGTTTTTCCTCTAGCATGAATCAGGAAAATGATTTCTCTTCCTTCATGCCTAGTGGCAAGACCAGCTAACCTTATACTTGCTTTGCATGACTGATATGACCTTGGGGCAGTCCACATGTCTCTAGCCTCACTTCCCTGCTGTGAAGGCCCATGTGCACACACTGACATCTGCACATGAGGTCTGCAGAGCAATTCTGGGGACACTAGAGTGTACCTTATCTCCAGACTGAAGGCCTTTGACCTTTCCTCGTATATTTTTCACCAGCTCTGGGTAGAAGAACTCTGGGCAGCGTTTGTGATCTGGTTCAAAGAGGGTAAGTGTAATCCGAACAGCTGCTGCAGCCGGCTCACAGTCCTGATGCTGTTCTGCTCCCCCAACCTCCTCTTTCCGGGACTTCTTCAAAAATGCAGGATTCAGAGAACCTGGGAGAGAGGTGAACTGGACCCTGTGGGGCTCCGACATGGCTACCAACAAGTCTCAGCAGGTGTCACTGCATGGCTTCTGTTAACAATGAAAAAAAAGAAGGGCCACGTCAAACCAAGATGATAAAAACAAATACTTCCTGTTCTGTTCTACAGATTTAGGTTTAAAAGAATTTCATTATCAAGAAGAATCCATTGTTAAATTTATTCTGTTGCCATTGATTGCTTTTTTTCCTGCTTAATACTCATTCTAGATATAATTTTTTCATAACCATATGAAAATCATCCCAAATTCCATAATTAAAGTCAAAAGACTGCAGAGTTATGCAGTCACATCTAGGCTTTTTTCCCCATACAACTCTTTCCATTCCTTTTATGCCTAGAATACCCTTCTCCAACCAGATCATACGTAAGAATTCCCAACAGGGTCACTCATAGATACATTTTTCACATGGAATTCCTTAATCCAAGTTGAACTTACTATGCTATAAGGTATGAGGACAGGCTCTAACTTGGTTTCTCTCCAGTATCAATCACTAAATAATCTTCTTTTCCCCTTAGTGATTTGGCACATATCATAAAGCCTCAGATATTTAAGGTCTAATTCTGAAAGCCATCTGTTATATTAATCTAGTAATTAAGAGATTTTTAACCAAACCAATAGCAGAGTTTTGAAAGTTTTGTGGCATATTTTAACATCTTGAATTAAAAGTTCGTCTTTATTAGTCTTCTTTTGAAAATAACATTTGGCTTTTTCAGTCTGTTTATTATTTCAGATCAATTTTAGAATCATTTTGGCAAGTTATCCCAGAAGGCTCACTATACTTTGGTTGTAAATGAAGCACAAACATGAATTAATTAAGGAAGATTTGTTTATATCCACATACATGTAGATGTATTAGTATATATCCAGTATCTGATCTTTTCATTATAACCATAAAGTTGTGATCTAAGACCAGAGGAGGGAGTAAAACATCTAAAAACTAAGAGTCAAAGTCTTCCTAATCAGGTAGCAAAGTGACTGGCAGTGAAACAGGTTGGCCAGCGTGCAGACCACTTACTAATGTGTACAAAGATGCATCCCCTCAAAAAAAAAAAATAAAATAAAATACCTCTCGGCTCTTGGGATATGTGTAATGCACTGGGCTGTGAAAATAAATCCCAGTTTACAGGTCTCCCACTGAGAGAGCAGGCACAGTCCCACTGTAAGAAGAGAATCAGCAGGATGTTCAATGGGATGAAGAAAGGCCATTCTTAGCCAGGCAACAAGGTGCACAACTGTAATACCAGTGGCTCAGAAGGCTGAGGCAGGAGGATCACGAGTTCAAAGCCAGCCTCAGCAACTTAGTGAGGCTCTAAGCAACTCAGACCATGTCTCAAACTAAAATATAAAAAATGGCTAGGGATGTTGCTCAGTGGTTAAGCGCCCCTGGGTTCAATCCCCAGTACAAAAGAAAAAAAAAAAAAAAAAAAAAGCAAGGCCATCCTGGAGGTGGCAAACAGACAGATCCCAATGTCCCTAGATAGCTGGTAATTTAAAAACAACTTCATCTCAGTCCAAGTTTTAGAGACTGCAACATCAATCCACCTAGATGGCAAAACTGTTCCTCTTAGTTGCAAAAGCAACTGTGCAAGCATAAGACAGTATAAAAACAGGACTACACTGGAGGACAGGGCTGGAGTGTAGCTCAGTGGTAGAGTGCTTGCCTAGCATGCACAAGGCCCTGGGTTTGAGACCCAGCCCTGCAAAGAAAATAAAAAGGAAAAGAAAGAAAAAAATAAATAGAACTAGAGAACAAAGTAAATCAACCTATAATACATTAACACAAGTTAGATTTGGGGTTAAGTTTTATAATCACCATAAATGCTACCATTTGTTCTAAGTCATTTGAAACATTTAAGAGAATCATATATATACATATAGAGAGAGATAGAGAGATAGAGATAGAGATAGAGATAGAGATAGAGATAGAGATAGAGATAGATAGATAGAGAGATAGAGAGAGAGAGAGAGAGAGAGAGAGAGAGATCCTGTGCCCCAGTACTGGGGATCCAACCCAGGAGTGCTTTATCACTGAGCTACATCCCCACTCTTTATTTTGAGACAGGGTCTTGCTAAGGTTCCAAACTTGAAACTCTCCTGCCTCAGCCTCCCAAATCACTGGGTTTAACAGTCATGCACTATTGCACCTTGCAAGTGTCAGATATATTAAAGAATGACATGTTAGACTTACAATCTTAATTTGAACTATTTAACAAAATTAACTTCTAAAATATTTACATGTTTTAAAGAACTTGACTTATATTTACATGTTTATTAGACTTAACAAATGTTAAGTTCTTGGAGAGACTGTACTATCAGATTTACAAACTCACCTCTTTAGAAATTTGAAATATTTGAAAGAATAAAAAATACTAAATGCTGTTTGTAACTTTTAAGGGAACCTGGGCACATGAATGTAATTCCAGCAACTCACGAGGCTAAGCCAAGAGGGTAACAAATTTAAGGTCAGCATAGGGAACTTAGCAAGACCCTGTCTCAAAATAAAAAATGAAAAGGACTGAGGACGCACCTCACAGGTACAGTCCCCCTGGGTTCAATCCCCAGTACCACAAAAAAAAAAAAAAAGAAAAAAAAAAAAAAAAAAAAAAAAAAAAAGAAAGAAAGAAAGAAAGAAAGAAAGGAAAAAGAAAAAAAATTAAGGGAATTTAATTAACGTGGTAAAAATACTTAATTGCTTAAGGGAATTTAATGTTAAACTGGTGCCTTAATTGAATCTTTCTAAGAAATCAAGTATTTTTGCTTTTACATAAACATTCTTAGATTTATAAATAAAACAAAACATTTGTAAGCATAACTTACAATCTTAAAAATAGCTAAATTTGAGGCTGGAGTTGTAGCTCAGTTGCCTAGCATGTCTGAGGCACTGGGTTCAGTTCTCAGCATCATATATAATAAAAAAAAAAGGTTCATCAGCAACTAAAAAAATTTTTTTAAATAGCTGAGTTTTAAAATATTCAACTTTAATGAGTTGAAAATTATTCCTAGTATTCTATATACAAAATCATTCCTCTTAAAAGATTTCAATTGAATATGCAAAAAAAATGCTAGCCTCCTTTGTATCTCAGGTTATTCCCAGAAATTATGTATATATATTTTGTTATTGTAAATACATCCTTTTAACCATTGTAGTTTCAAACTGGTTATTGATAAAACAGAAAGACTTGTGTATGCTAATTTCATAATTAGTCCCTTTACTGAATGTAGTGGGTTTTTTTTTTTTTCAAAATAGCAGTCCTGTCATCCACAGAAATGAGAATTCTTTCCTTTTCTGAAAGAGTGCATGATCTTTGTTTCATGTCTTATTGCATTGGCTAGAACTTCCAGGGTATCAGACAACATATCCTTTGCAATGTCCCTTGCAAAGGAATGAGAATGCATGTAGTTCAATTGTGAAACTGATCCGTTAAGTCATTACTATACTCCTCAATTCCTCAAAAGTTCCAATTTCTAAAGTAGGAACCCGTGCTGGATTTTAATCTTAAATACACTTTAAACAATCCGTTTCTCTTTAAAAGAACACACACACTGAATGACAGTTCCTGCAATTAATTCACGGTATTTCAGAGAAACTGGTCTCCAAAGAAAAATCAGGTTCCGGGGCAACCCAGGGAGCCCAACCACCCTCACCATCAAAGCCCCTGCACAGCACAATGCCCACGGGAATCGCGTGTGGACCCGCCACCTTCACGAGCAGGCATTTGACTCAAGAAAAGTGCGGCTTTAAGTTAGTCAACCTGGACTCGGGCTCCAGGGAGTCTGAGCCCCGGAGCGGGACTGCTGTAAAAAGCCCCGCTGCTACCTGTCCACGGAAGTCTGGGCAGTCCCCTACGCTGGCGTCCTCTTCCTGCTGTCACAACTTCTTGCAAAGTGTCAAACTGCACCGAGGCTAACTCGGGCGCCCAGCCCAGACAACCACACGCACCTTTGTCCCCAGAGCCGACGCGGGCCGCGGACGTCCCTCCGCGGCGGTCCTCATGCCTGCTCGGACTCCGGGCTGCCGCGCGGCTAGCGGCCAGCTCCCGAGTCCTGCCTGCGGGCGGCCGGCCGGCCCGTGCGGCGGCCCATGGCCGGCTCCCCGCCCGGGGGCCTCGTCAGCCGCGCCGCGCGCCGGCCAGGAGGACGCGGAGGAATGCCAACTCCGCGTCCCAGAAGCAACTCGCGGGACGGCGGGAGGGCGGCCACCGGGCGCCCCGGCAGGAATGCGGCGCGGACCCGCCGCTCCGCCGCTGCTCCGGGAGCCCGCCGTCCACAGGAGCGCTCCGCGGAAACCGGCGGCGGCAGCGGGCGAGCGCGGACGCCGGGGCCTCCTGGGCTGCGGTCAGCGGAGCCCGCCGGGCGCGGGGCCCCAGGCTCGGAGCAGGCCGGCTTCCAGGCCCGCCGAGGTCCGTCAGAGCGGCTCGCGGGCGCAGCGACGGGGCCGGCCGGCGCCGCGGGCTCGGGGATGGCCCGGGGCCCGCGCCCGACTAACGGCCGTAACGGAAGCGCCGAGGGGGCGGGGGACTGAGTCCAGCGCCCGGGGGCGGGGCGAGCCGCGAAGCCTGCTCCCTTCCGCGCTCGGCCGGCCGCAGCGTCGCCGCCGCCGCCGCCTCAAACCGCGGACGCTTCGTTGTCACGAGCCCGAGGGAGGGGGAAGGAGCCGGGAGTCTCCGGGCTCGGCGCGGGGAGACCGCGGCACTCGAGTCACGTGCCGCCTCCCGACCAATGAGCGAGGGCAGGCGCGGTGACGTCAGAGCAGCGGCGTGGCCGATGACAGCCGGTCCCGTCACGTGGTCGGGCCGACTCCAATGGGTGGCGCCGCGGCGACCTGAGGTTCCCGGCGGCCCGCGCGGCGGCGGTGGTTGGGTGGTAAGATGGCGGCTGTGAGTCTGCGGCTCGGCGACTTGGTGTGGTGAGTCCGGGCGACCGGGCAGGCGAGGTGCGCCGCGGAGCTGCCTCCCGGGGCACGGGGTTCGCGGCCAGCCTCGGAGCTGCCTTTCTGCGCATTCCAGGCGGCCGAGGGAGGAGAAGGCGGAGTGCCGGTGCCCGAGCGACGCTGGGCGGAAGGGGCAGCCCGGCCCCGAGGGACAGAGGCCGAGGGTGGCCGCGGCCGGCCGGCTCTGAGCTCCGAGGCTGCCCCGGGGAGGGCCGCGCTCGGAGCCGGGCGGCTGGCGGAGATAGCCCCCGGTGCTACGCGGCTCCCGGGGACGCTGGGTCCCCGGAGTCTTGCTGAGGCTCCCGGGAGAGCCGGGGGACCCTCGGGGCCATCTCGCCGGGGCAGGCGGGTCAACGCCCGCTTGCGACGGGACCTTCCAGTGCGGCGGCTCGGCCTGGGGTGTCGAAACCCGTTACTGGTGCTGCCCAGTGAGAAATCGGACAGGGGACTTCTCCTTTACAACCGATGGCTTGGCAGTGACCGGTGCCGCTCGTGGTCTGCTTCTGTGGCCCCGACAGCCGCCCGAACCAAGGCTGACCGTGGTCACCTCCCGCGAGCTGCGTAGTTGGAGTCTGGACCAGGAGACAGGCTCCCATTAGCGTTTGTCAAAGCCGGGCTGTGTGCCTAGTGAAGCAAACCAGACTTATTTAGGGGATGTCTGTGTTTACAGAGGAAACTGACCCCCACCCCGGTCACTGGGAGGCTCCAAACAAGTGACTCTTGACGACGGTTTGGTTGTTCCATATTCATTGTCAGCCAGAGAAGGCACAGACCTCACACACACATATACGGTTTTTCATTCCATGGTTGAGGGTCTCGGGCCCAGATTAAGAACTCTGGTTTTCTGGCTCTTGTCTGGCACTTGAGGGTGCCAACAGATTTAGGAGCATAAATTACATGTTGAGTGGCTTGAAGGAGAGGGACTGGCTTTTCCAGAGCAAGTTCTGACTCTTTGTGTTTTCTCTAGGGGGAAACTCGGCCGGTATCCTCCTTGGCCGGGAAAGGTGAGTGGTTTGTTCTTTAAAGGATGATATCTAAATTTGGGTTTGAGGAGGTGGGAAATGTAAGATGCATTTCCCTCGGTTTTTAACACTGAGTTAAACTGGCCCCATTGAGATAACACTCATATTCTGTAGTATCAGTTATTTGAAAAAAGATAATACAATATAAACCAAATCATTTAGTCTGTACTCATTGCTATTTCTTGAATCAGAGTTAGTTTATGAAATTTGCTGTTAACCCTGGGAATCAATTCTAACTTGAATTTAGCTTTATGCTGAAATCTAACAAAAGAAGAAAATAAATTCTCCAGGAAGAGAGAAGTCTAAATGTAGGTTAGTGAAAAGCCAAAGTATTTTTGTCCCAACTAAGTTTAAATCTTCTTCCCCTGTTACCATATGTGCTGCTCCAGTGTATCTTTGCAGAAGTTGGCATTCCACATTTTGCATGAGGTGATCCGTCATAGCTTTCCAAGTGTTCTGTTTTTATATTCTTGCTTGGAATCCAGGAAATGTCTTTAGACTCTTTGCAATATGGTGTTTTCTGTGCCTCAGTTGTCCTTTATTTTCACCATGTCATGTTTCAACTCTTTGTTCACCATAAGTATTTTGAGGAATGTCATCTACATTTCTTCAGTAATGATATTGTCACATTGAGGGGAAATGATGTTGATCTTAGTTCTAACTGCTTGTGTAACAGAACCATACAAGAGGGATATTGTATCTAATGAGCACTGCTACATGTTAGCTACAGGAAACTTCCAGCATGTTTGTATATTTCCACATATCTCAACAGGAAAGTGCCAGACATGAGCTAAGTTCTATGCCTTTTTATATATATATATTCTTGTTCTTTCCCCACTTCCCTTTAACAACTTAGAACTGTAGAAATTTACTTTTCTAGTGGATTGCAATATTGCCATCAAGTCTTTTTTTTTCCCTTTTTTCCTCTAGATTGTTAATCCACCCAAGGATTTGAAGAAACCACGTGGAAAGAAATGCTTCTTTGTGAAGTTTTTTGGAACAGAAGATCAGTGAGTGGTATTCATCAAGTATTCATGTTGTCTTTGTCTGGGCATTTCCCTGAAACTAAGCTGCCGAAAGAATATTCTAAGGATCCTCAGTTCAGGCTTCTTGTAGTACATAAGAATGGCACATCATTCTGGCTTCATGCCTAAATAAAATGTGCATTCTCATCTCACAAAAATTGTTCTGGGGCCAATAGCAATGTCAGTCAGGTAAGAACTGAGTTTCATGATCAGAAGTAAGAACTTCTACTTATGAGGTTACATTAAGATAGTTTCTCACATCTTTCTTTACCAACTCCAGCAGCAGTTTCTTTTATAAGAGCCATGTCTGGTTCTCTTTCAGTGGCCATATATCATTAAATGTACTTGTTTAATTCTGTTCTCTCTTGTAAAAGTAGGTAACTTATTCTGATATTGTATCAGTAAAGCTTTATTACCAGATGTGTGCCCAAGTAAAGGTATCCAGGAACATGTAATTGTAGATTGTTTGGCTTAAGGTCATATAAGAAGTCACACTGAGGGTAAGAATGTGTGTTAACTTGAATTTCCAGCAATTTTTTTAGTTTGTCATCACTACATCAAGTTGATTACCTGTATCTAGCTAAATAGCTTGATTTCTTTGAGTAGTTGTATTTCCATTTATGATTTTTATAGGAAAATGTAACTTTGGGTTTGAAAAAGTACACCTTTTCTGATGAATCTAACACTGATGGTTAAAATATTTATTCTTAGGCAATATATAATAGTACATGTGAAAATCCCTTATAAACAATATGCTTTCCTCATTCAGGAGTTTATACATCAGTGCTCTTCCGGGTTTCACATTTGCCTAGTATGTTGACCTTCATGATACAGATATACTCCGCCCCCAGTTCTCTATCACAAACCAATTTACCAGCCTTCTGGTGGCAGTATTTCAAGGAGTTACTAGCCTTGAGCTGTGAGCACAGCCTGTAAAAGAGGGAATGTTCTAATTCCCTAATGAAGAGTATCCTGGTGAGATTAACTCTGAAGGAGCTCCTAGGAAAGTGAATGTTGTGGTCCTTGCCTTTCAGGTGCTTGGTTGTGACAAGACTTAAATAGTTCAGATGAGATTGTATGCAGAATGAGTGATACAGGTAATTAAGAAAGGCTGCTAAAAGAGGAAGAGGTCAGTAGAGAACAGTGAGGTCCAAGAAGACTGATGGGAGAAATAAGCCACAAATCCAGTTCTGCAGGACGAATAGAGTCTGGGTGGGTAGAAACAATAAGGGCAGTTCAGGCAGTGGGGATACTGCTAAGCTGACTGACATGAGAAGGAAGAAGCTCCCTGCCTAGGATAACTGGAGCTTCAGAGTAACTGAGGTAGTATGTTTGGCCAAATCTGATTGACTCGATGAAGAATTACATGTCTGAAACAAAGTAGGAACTCAGCCAGATTATAGAGGGCCTGAAAGCCATTGTTTTATAATTTTTTTTATTGCTGAAAGATGAATAAACTACTATCTCTGTAAGAAATGAGACCCAGAAAATTGGAGTTGAGTGAACTTGAGAGCTCAGCCAGGCACATAGGTGCAGCCAGTAACAAAAGATGTGCATACTGAACACAAACCTAATCTGCTATTGGTGATAGTGATGATATGATTTCTAACTCCATGACTAGGGCTCTTTGGAGGGTCCATAAGCAAGTGGATATAGGCAACTGCTAGGTGTAATACCCTTAAGCCTTTAAATTCCCTTATTGGAGCTCTACATAAAAAGCTACTTAAGGATGAGCATGATGGCACACACCTTAATACCAGTGACTTGGGAGACTGAGGCAGGAGGATTGCAAGTTCAAGGCTAGCCTCAGCAACTTAGCGAGACCCTGTCTCAGAAATATTAAAAAGGGCTGTGGGTATAGCTCAGTGGTAGTGTGGATGCTTAACATTCTTGAGGCCCTGGATTCAGTCCCTAGCACCATCCCCCAAAATACATATTTAAAAATTAAGACACTGTGGGACTTTTAATAGGAAGACAACGTGAAAAAACAAGGTTAAGGATTTAGAGCCCCTCTCTAAAGGAGGAATGCTTCCTTAATGATCAGTATTAAGGTAGATTGTATTTAGTATCAGAAGGTAAGATCTCCAGATTGGCTGATGACAGCAATTGCATTGAGGAGAGAACTCAGGATTTGTTCAGCCTAAAATGCTCTCAGACCCTGGTGTCACCTATTCTGTGATTGGGCACGCTGATTTACCTTCCTCAGCCATTGTGTCTGGTGTGGTTTAGCAGATAGCAGGTGTTCAGCACACATCGAGTTAGGATATAGGTCAGTTTCAGGACAGGAAAAAAAGCTGGTAAGAAGAAGCAGGCACGTGGATATAAGAAAAATGTAAAAGACACAGGTTGTGCTCCTGAGAGCAAGCGAGTATGTGTACATATGTTTAGAAAGAAAGGAAGCTAAGTGGGAAATTCCTTAAGAAGTTATCCAGGTATGCTTTTTGACCAAAAAGGCTTTCAACATGAAATAATGCATTGTTCCACCTTTATGGAAAACTGTACTGTGCCTCGCCAGGAATATGGTGTGCTGTTCAGTTCGTGCTTCCGTGGGGATCTGACTGAATAGTCAAGATCCAGGCAAAGGGACCTAGCAGACAAAAGAGTAGGACTCGTCAATATGGGAGAGCCAAGACTGGGCCCAGCATGATCAGAGCCTTTGCACCAGTGGATGGCCTCCACATGGAGTGTTGTGTGACTGTGCTCAGGACAAGTGCAGAGAGTTACTTCAAGGTAATGTAAGTAGTAAAAGTGGAATTTTAGGGATGAGAACTGAAGTGTGAAGGACAAAGCTCTAAGTAGCTATGGTAGAGGCTCGACTCTACCCTTAACTTTTAATGTGGGTGGGATGAGTGTGGCCCATCCTACAGTAGGGGCTCCCTTGGTTCCTCAACCCTCGCCCAGTTGGAGAGTGTCTGACCCAGTGGGGCTACTCCTATATTCCTAAGGAATATAGTATTTGGTCAGAGATACTCGGTTTCAAAATCACACTACTTACCGGGAAAAAAAAGTGTAACTAGAATTCTTCTGGCAAGGACTTTTGTTAAAGAATTAAACGGTTAGCCTCTTACAAGAAGATATAGAGTGATTCTAATCCTTTTAGAATCCAAATTTTTCTTTCTCCCTTTCTCTACCAAAACCTCTCACAAATTGTGTGAAAAGAGAGAGCCAGACCTGCCTGATGACATTTTTCTGGTGAGGGCAGAACTTACTAAGATGGCTGGGTTCAGTCATCAAGCCATATAGCCAAAACAGTTGCCCACAATCATTGGAAGAACCGCCGAGCATGGTGGCGCACGCCTGTAATCCCAGCACTTGGGAGGCTGAGGCAGGAGGATCACGAGTTCAAAGCCAGCCTCAGCAACTTAGCAAGGCCCTAAGCAACTCAGTGAGACCCTGTCTCTAAATAAAATACAAAATAGGGCTGGGGATGTGACTCAGTGGTGGAGTCCCCCTGGGTTCAATCCCCAGTACCAAAAAAAAGAAAAAAACAAATCATTGGAAGAACCATTTTCATGTAAATACAAAGAGGAAAAATAAGGTCATCATAGCACCACTGGTTCCACCATGTCACCACAACCAATGTCGAGCATCAAATGTATGAGAGTCCACCTTGGGAAGTCTATTCTGTGGTGGTCACCCATTAGAGATGAGACAGCTCAGAATTTAAAGTTTCATCGGTGACAATCAATCACACAACAGAGAGAGGGTTAGTTTAGTTTGCAGGTCCTTAGAAGCCAGCAGAAACAAACCAGTTTGAAAATACTGTGGGCAAATAGTGGGTACCTTGCAAACTACCTCAGAGTTTCCATAGCAATCTTTAAGTGCAGTCTTGCTGCCCTTTCAGGAAATGGATGGATTTATCCTGGTTCTTCTCCCCACCCAGCCAGATGAGGAAACTGAGAGGCCAGGCGGCTGCAGGTTTTAGTGATAAGATGTCCAGGATTCCAGTTTGAGGTACTTTGTACATCAAGCCACATCTAAGGTGGGACAGGGCTGGCCAACTGTGAGGTTTCTGAGTCAATAGAAGTAACTCTTCTAGAAGCATCTGCGTTAATGCTGAGAAACCTAACAGTTGGAACCATGTAAGCATCCCTGTTTCTTTTCACCTGGCACCAACAGGCCTACTTTCCCTGCATCTAGCACCATGTAACAGTTGGAGAGTTGAGGCAAGGGGACAGTGAGAGCCACTGTTCCAGATTGAGACAGCAGTGTCCCCGTGCCAGGGCACAAATTCTCTCCTAGACAGTGTCCATTAGCTGCTTCTCTCCCAGCAGTAGCAGGAGCAGTTCCTGGCCTACTGGGGACTTCCATGGATAAGCAGGTGTCATGTGATAGAATTGTAGAAACTGACCCAAAAAGAAGGTGCCAGTCATTTATGAATGTAGGCGGCACAGTCTAAAATCCTCATCCAGCATTTGGGAATGTTTTCAGGTGTTTGAAACAAGGTCTTCTAAATCCTATCTTATCTGCAAGTCTTTGTTAATGCCTTTAAGAGAATATTTGTTTGAAATTAACTAAGAAATTTCTCATTTTCTGTGTGTATTTCTTGATGCCCATATTTCTGAATAGCTTAGACTTGGACCTATAACACCACAGTAATTCCCAGTCTTTCCATTAGTTAAAAAGAAAAAAAGACATAAAAAAAATTGCTTACTGAGTACTACTTACAAATCCATATGAAGAAGGGAGCTCCTATCTTCTGACCCTGTCCTTGTTCTTTCCATTAGATTTGGTGCCCCATATTCATCTTCTCTCTCCCCATGTCCATGTCACCCCACACCCCTCCACCCAGCTTCAAGACTTCATTTCAGGTCATCATGTCTAGATGAAGGTTAAGACACGGGTGAGGATCTTTGAGGTTGGTCATAGATGGACATCTTTAATACAACATCTATGTACATGATTTTTTTGTTGCTGTTGTTTTGTTTTTGTTTTTGTTTTTGCGGTGCTGGGGATTGAACCCAGGGCCTTGTGCTCACGAGGCAAGCACTTTACCAACTGAGCTAGATCCCCAGCCCCACATGATTTTAATTTAAGGGGACAGCAGATCAGAGTGTTTGAAATGCTAGTTTTTAAATTCATTTGTAGTAGAGTGATCTGAATTCTCAGGAGAAGAGACTTTTTAGGAAGTATATTGGGACACCAGGGTGAGTTGGCTGCTCTGGGATGCATTATGTGCAGTTACATCAGCGAGGAGGGAGCTCCCCTCCAGTGCAAGCCTCCAAATCATGGGGGACATCTGGACAGTTGGAATAGCCCATGTGCTACACAGGAGCCTTTAGTATAAATTTGATGGGTTTTTGTTTGTTTTACGTGCTGGAGATTGAACCCAGGATCTCTTGCATGCTATGCAAACACTCTAGCACTGAGCTACATCCCAGCCCCTGACCTGTTTTTCATATATAGTACAGATTTATTGTTCCAAGAACAAAAAATCAAGCAGTAAGCAGGAAAGTGGTTCCATTCATCCCCATCCCTCAGCTGTCCAGGTAGACATGTTTCTTGTGTCGTGTCCCTGCAGAAAGGTTGAAGAATCAAGAAGTTGTGTGTATTCGTTTTTGCAAGCTACCCACACTGCTTTCCTTGCCTTTTCCACTTAGCCAGATATTTTAAGAGGCCTTCCTTTTCCTTCTCTGTAATGGCCTCTCAATTGCTAGTTACTTTTTTTTAGTTGTTTACTACCACAAGCAAGGTGTAATTAACTCCCTTCTACATAAAAGCAAAGCCTCGCACTTTAGACAACCTGGGTAAGCTTGTTTTTTCTGATTTCCCAGCCCACAGCAAATTAGACTGAAAAGGTACAGCTCCATCCAGGCCTTGGGAGGAGGATATGAGGAAAATCACAAGTTACAGCTTATTACAAGAAAAGAAACAGAATAGTCATTTCAGTCTGGGAGTGCAGCTCAGTCGCAAATCATGTGATAAGCATGAACCAAGCCCTTGGTCCCACACCCAACACAGGGAGAAGGGGGTCAAAGAGTCATTTAAAAACCAACAGCAAAACAAATGCTAACTCCTTACCAAGTGAGCCTTCTTGCACCTTTTTAGCCCACTGACAGGCAGACACCCCACAACATGCCTGGAAGGCATCAGCAGTTATTTATTGAGCACCAGTTGCATTGCCTCCAAATCAGAGGGGTGCTCTGCTGAAGTTCTAGCTGGAAAGCACACCCACTTTAAGAAGAAGGAGGGCTGTGGCATAGCTTTTAGATAAAAAGCCTGCCAAAGTGACTTAAGTTGGGTTCACTTAAGAGGTGATCCTAGGAGCAGATGAGCTGGTGTCTGGTTGACTTTCTGATGCCACAGAATGCCTGTTCAACAATAGGTCCGTCTCCTACATACATTAGCATTTCTTGCCTTTATCCTCTTAAAGTCTTTTTTTAAGTCTTATTTGTACTGTTTAGAAAATCTTTTTATAGTTTTAAAGATGGTTGTAGAGGAAAATTTCATTGTAGTATCTCAAATTCCTATCTTGAGGGTAAATGGAATTTTGAGTGTACTGTTCTTTCTGGCAGAAATCAGTAATCCATTTAAAATGCTTCAATAGAAAAAATAGAGGGGGGTGTTGATTTATTGGTGCTTCCTCCACAGACATCCTTGCCTTTGCATTTTCTCTGAATCAGAGATTGATGTGAGGCTGGGTGGGAGGTAGCTATGGCAGTATCAGGAAGGAGTGGGTGGGATTAAAGCTTCTTGGAACCTGTTGTCCCAGCTCCACAAAAACCACCTTGTTGGTCTTCTCCTGGAAACTTATACAGGTCTCATCTTCTGATCTGCAGCTCCTAGGAGAGTGAGGTGGGTCCTAAGTGCTGTGGCTCTTGCACTTCATTGTCACGCCAGTTTTTGGTCTCTCCCAGACACTCTGTTAATATAGCAGCTTAACTGACTTTGCATCTAATTGCTCCAGTCTGTCCTTACGGTCACTGTAAATGCAGGGAGAGGCAGGGGAGTCAGTTCAGTGGTGAACTTGCCAGGAAATAAGGGGTAAGATCTTCTTTCCTGTGTTCTCCCTGGGGTTGGGCTCGTTGGCTTTCTTGTGTCAAATTGCAGACCTTAAGCTGAGTTGGTCCCTGGAAAGCATCTGCTTTATGGCTGTGACCAGAGCTCTGTGTCCCTGTGGGTTGTTTAGATTAGCTGTAGAGGACTTGCCTCACTCTCATTTGCTGCCTTGCATTTGCAGGCTGGTGGCCCAGGGCTGCTGTGTTTTTTTCTGACCCATCATCACAGCTTTTACACAACACCCGAAGTAGAGGTGGCTGCAGTGGGTTGTGGCATTATTTCTGGATACAGAGGTTTGCACTTTCAGTATTAGTGAGCATCCTCTAGTCTTCTCTAAGGAAGAATGTTGAGTTAGTGAGATAGCCCAGTTTCTACATCCTTAGCCTGACCCACTTTTTCTGAAGGTTACACAGTGACACTGATGAGCATTGCAGGATATAACGTATGTTAATTAACTGATCCATTGCCAAGCCTGTAAAATTCTCTTATACTTGAATTCTCTAAGCTGAATGTCATTTAGGGAAACCACAGAAAGCCAGCTGTTGCAAACTCACTCAGGTTAGTGTGGTAGGCCAAGTATTCCAGAGTTAATGACGGACTGCTTTTTTCAGTTTGATGTGTTACATGTTGAGGGTAGAAATTAAAAATTAGAGGGCGCCGACTTGGCTCCCCTGGTCCCTGACCCCTCAGCAGCATGGTGTGTGGCGTGAGGCTAAAACGACCCGTGGAGTTCCAGGCGGTGCTGCTAAGCCCGGGTTTCCTGAAGCAGCATTGCTGTGTCCCTCTGCCTGGCCCCATTCCCAGCCTCAGGCCTCTGTGTGGTGCCACCGCTTCAGATGCAAACCCTGTCACCAACTCTCCAGCAGCCCACCCTGCCCGGCAGCCAGCAGCACCTTCCAAATCCGGAGCAAATTTTTCAGAACATAAAGCAAGAATATAGTCATTATCAGCAGTGGGTACATTTAGAAGTTGTTCTCAATCAGAGTGAAGCTTGTTCATCAAGAGAGCCAGCCTCACTCCTCAGCACTCACAGCACCTGGTTCTCCAGGTTCCTCTGGATGAAGAAGGGCCAGTCCACCTTTACCCTTCAACAAGTTGGAATAATATGTGAGAGGTTCTTAAAAAAGACTATGAAGATAAAATTCGGGAGGAGTGTCAGCAAATCCTCAATACCAAACTAGCAGAGCAGTATGAATCTTTTTTGAAATTCACACATGATCAGATTATGTGGTGTCTGGGACAAGACCAGCAAGCTGTGTATCCTGAAGCTGTCTTGCATTCTCTGGGCACCAGGTTGGACCTCACGAGGTGACTGCTGTCCACTTTTTGCAGCAGGTTTAATACCACATTTCAGCTCCAAGCTCTGGATCCTAAGAACACTTGTTTCTGCAGGTCCACTTTATACAGCGTGAAAGACCTTAAAACTCTTTGGTTGGCACAAACATATCTTCTGCTCATCCGATAAATGGCTGTGCCCTGCTGTGATAGAATTTTCAAACAAAAATACCTGGAGCAGCAGTTTAGCAAAATATGCCTTCAGTGCACTCAACAAATGGAGTTCCCCAAGCACAGTTCTGAAGAAGTGTGTGTGAGAGTGTGTGTATATGTGTATTTTAAGTTATTATTTGTATTGTGTAAATTTTTTTTTTTTGGATCTTGGGGATTCTGGCTGTGAATCTGATACATGACAACTATGGTTAAAAACATTTGCTTGGTCTATAGATCGTTGATGTTTTGTGACTGTGTAAGTTGTAGCAGTGGATTGTTTTATGTGTAGGTATTATTGTTAAATACAGGGACTGTTTGCAGGCACAGAATAGCAATCATGAGTTAGGATGGACATTAGATGTGATTATTATGATATAGCAAAGGTCTACAAATGTGTGGTGAGAAATTAGAATAAACTGAAGACAGGCCATGGACTCTACCTAGTTCTGTTAGAAAAAAAAAATCTTTGACTCCAAGCCTTAAAATACCCTGTGGAGTCAGCACTCACATCATTCATACAGTCAGAGAGTTCCCTGGACACTCCTCTGAAGGGAAGCAGTCTCTCCTGGGGCAGAAGTGTTAGGGAGCTCGGGAGCACAGCATAGGTGAGCAAGGGACTGGGCCAGGCCCCAGCAGCATTGCTACTTGGGAGGAACCACTTCACCTTTGTATCAGTTATTAAAAATATAATTCAGATTATTTGGTCAGGTTCCCCCAAATTCTGAGGTGTCCACATTCAACTGCTTGAGCTTTGTTTTGGCAACCCCCTACCTGAAGTTATTTATAGGCTATTCTTCACCTTGTTTCCAAGGCTGCAGAGCAGAAAGTAGCCACTATTTTGAGGGGGGGGGGAGCTTAGTGTTCATTTATTTTTTACTGTGACTTGTTCAGGACCCCATTTTACAAAATGCTTTATTTCCTTTATTGTTTCTGGAAAGTTCTATTAAAATTGTTTTAGTTTGACTATAGAATAGTTTTTTTAAATTATGGCTTATTTTGAAGATTTTTTAGTTTAATTCAAATGTATGCCACTACCTTTCAAAGTAAGGTAATATTCAAAGACAGTTATTCTGATCAGATGGCTTAGAGAAATTTCTGGAATATTCACATTCCAAGATTCTTTATTAATGAAAGCCGTTGACTTAAATCTTACCAAAAACTGCAACATAATTCTTTGTACATTTTCATTATATAGCATTAATAAACTTAGTTGCAAATAAAATACTTAAGCTATAGATATCAGAGGAGTGTGTTATACCTTTACTCTCAAAAACAGTCTCATTGGTAAAGGCCTCCTCTTGTGACTGCTGCCCTCATCCCAAGCCATATGTCTTGTGTGGTTTAGTGGCCATGGATACCGTCATTTATGAACAAATATAGGCTCAGTGACTGCAAATATCTGTACGAGTCACCAACTTCAGAAGATGTTGGATTTCTTTAGCTCTGACCACATCACTGACTCTTGGTTGATGGGCAGAACATAAATTTGGCTCAGGTTGTTGACAGGCAGCAAGTGTTTTCTTACACGCTCATGCTGCCATGGTTTATAGTGCTTCCAGGGATGGATTGCCAGGGATGCGTGTGTGGTCTTTGTGCTATACAGTGAGACTATCTCTAGCTTTCTCCCACCCTGAGCAAGTGGCTGGTGTTTGTGGTTGAACATTGAAGCTAGTAAATGAGAGTAGAAACAGTAGCGTGTAACAGTGATTTCATGTGAGGTGTGTTCTGACTTGTGGTGGTGGCTGCTGTGGTTCTGCTTGAATTATTGCAAGAAAATATACCATAACCTCAAGAGTTCAGGATGGTTGATTATATGTTTTAAAAAGTGTAAAATCTTGGGGCTGGGGCTGTAGCTCAGTGGTAGAGCTCTTGCCTGGCATGTGTGAAGCACGTGGTTCAATCCTCAGCACCACATAAAAGTAAAGAGGGCTGGGGCTGTAGCTCAGTGGCAGAGTGCTTGCCCGCAGGTGTTCAGGCACTGGGTTCAGTCCTTAGCACCACATAAAATGAAGTCATGCCGTCCATCTACAACTACAAAAAAATCTTTAAAAAAATAAAAATAAATAAAAAATAAAGAAAGACATTGTGTCCATCTACAACTAAAAAAAATCATTTTTTTAAAAAAAGTATCCAGCCTGTTTGAAATTCCAGTTATACCAAATGGATGTTTGCTTTCTGCTGTAGTGAGATCTTTGGTAGTTTTCGGCATTCCCGGTATGGATCACATTCCCTTTCTGTTTTCTGCTAGTGCGTGGATCAAAGTGGAACAGCTGAAGCCATATCATGCTCATAAAGAGGAAATGATAAAGATCAACAAGGGTAAACGATTCCAGCAAGCTGTGGATGCCGTTGAAGAGTTCCTCAGGAGAGCCAAAGGGAAAGACCAGGTGAGAGAGACTGCAGTTTTCCCTTTAATGCTAGGCCTGTTATTTGGCATAGTTTCTAGCAGATTAAATGTCACCCAGTCCTACGACTCTATTATGAGATGCCTGGAGAGAGTAGTACTTCAGTTTTAAGGTATTAGCCTTTGGCTCATCAGCTTGGAACTCCATACCTGCGGCTCACCTTCCAGAATAGTTTGTTGTGAGGGAAGTTTTGTGGACAAGGAATAGCAGCTCAGCTTTCAGGTGCAGCACAGAGCGTAGGGACATGGCCTCCGGATGTACTCTGAGTTTCAACCCCGCCTCCTAGCTTTGCCACTGTGAACAAGTGACTTGATTTTTTTTTTTTTTTTTTTTTTTTTTAATCTACTTCCCCCAGTGTCAGTGGAGGTGACCAAGTAACCTATACCGTAGGGTGGCTGTGAGGATGAGTCACAGGATGCCTAGAGCAGTGCGTGGCACTGTTGTTGTGTTGTTGGAGCAGCAGCTGTTGTGTGGCTATCATTATTATTGTTAAACTTTCAGACATCATCCCACACCTCTGCTGATGACAAGAGTCGGCGTAATTCCAGTGAGGAGAGGAGTAGGCCAAACTCAGGTGACGAGAAGCGCAAACTTAGCCTGTCTGAAGGGAAGGTGAAGAAGAACGTGGGAGAAGGAAAGAAGAGGGTGTCTTCAGGCTCTGCAGAGAGAGGCTCCAAACCCCCTCTGAAAAGAGCCCAAGAGCAAAGTCCCCGGAAACGGGGTCGGCCCCCAAAGGATGAGAAGGTTTGTCTTCCCACTGTAGCTTCTGGGCTTAGTGACCTCCTGTTTGTAAGGTAGAGCTGGACTAGGCAGCGTGCTCCTGCTCCCCAGTGGTGTGGAGTCCTGACATGATTACTGCCTTGAAGAAGCCTGCGGCCCAGATGAGAGATGAGTGCACAGGCCTGAGTCAGGAGAGCAGTCCACCTGAGCCAGTGTACACAGGCTGGCTGGGAAGGACTAGTGACAAAGCAGGAAGGTGTCCCAGAGGTGGTGGCACGGATGTCTTGGTACAGTTGGAGGACAACAAGGCAAGCAGAGAAGGGGGCAGATCTTCAGTAGATCATGGAGGGCCTGCAGTTGGTCGTCTTAAGCCGGTGGGCCCTGTGCAGCTGTTTGAAGTCAAGGTGGCAGTGTGCACCAAGCATTACAGGTTCAAAGCCAGGTACACATTCATGAGGGTCAATAGTAAATCCTGAATGGAGTGTGCTCCGGCTTGAGGGAAGAAGCCTTCCTGCAATAGGGCAGCCAGTTGTGTAAAGGATGAATGCGAAAAGGAAAAAGAAGGTGATTTCCAGCTTCGCTCCTGAGAAAATAGTGATAAGGTCCTTACAGAGGAGTCAGGAGATGGAACTGGCTCTCTAGGAGAGAAGAGAGGGTGCTTCTGTGTGGGGTTGGGGTTTTTGATTTGGTTTTTTGCTATGCTGGGCATCAAACCCAGGACCTCATACATGCTAGGCAAGTGCTGTACCACTGAGCTACACCCCAACCCCTAGTTCTATTCTGAATGTGATGAATTTGAGGCATGATCTAGGTAGGACTAGAGATGTAGAGTTGGGAGGCAAACCTGGAGGAATTCATGAGACTGGATGAGCTCCCCTTGGGAAAGTAAGAAAGAAAGGCAGAGGCTGTTCTGCAGGAAGAAAGTGTGGTCAGCAGTGGCAGCACCAAAGGCTGCAGCAGGGAAAAGTCAAGTGGGAATGGTGCATCTTTCACATTCTCACTGACAGGACTTGGGTCCAGTCTCAGAGCCCAGGGAGTTTCCAGATGAAGGATGGGGTCTGTGGGGAACACCGGGGAACTGCCAGCAGCCGAGTAAAAGCAACAGAACCCAGATGACTGGCAAGAACAGTGGGTGACCAGGCCATGATGAACACTAGACATCAAAGTTGGCTGGCAGATTCCAACACCAGTAATGCCGGACAGGCAGTGGGAGCAAGAGAACCTGCCTAATTAGGAGAAGAAATGGTCGAGCATGCAGGGAGAGCAAGTTGGGAGGCTGAGGCAAGAGGATCACAAGTTCCAACCCAGTGTCAGCAACTTAGCAAAGCCCTAAGCAACTTTGGGAAGATCCTGTCTCAAAATAAAAAATAAAAGGGACTGGGGATGTAGGTCTGTGAAGAGCGCTTGCCCAGCATGTGTGAAGCACTGTGTTCAATCCTCAGCACCACATAAAAATAAATAAATAAAAAATAAAGATATTTAAAAAAAAAAAAAAAAAACCACTTTATGGGTCTAAAGGAACATCTTTCTGGCTGGGGGCTGCCCCTGTATAGTCTCTGCTTAGAGACAGTCTGTCTCACTGTTAAATGGCCTAAAACAATAGGAGAGCAAGTGTTGAGGGAGCCCCCTACCAATGCTCATGAGCCAGGAAATGGAGAAAACAGGGTGTGATCCCATCTGACCCACAGTAGCTGTCATGTGGCTTTTGAATTCTCTCCCCAGGGATCCCAAAGGAATCTGGGCTGTCAGGTATTATACTGTTTTCCAAATTCATATTGTCCTATGGCAGGCATCTCACCAACTCCTGTGTCACCCTAGAGAGAACCAGCTTCTTTTTGGATAAGGGGAAGTTTAGGGAGAGATTAAGACTAAGGCCCTAAGTTTGAATTGTGGCCCTGTGACTTCCTGCAGCTGCTTGACCTTGGCCAGTTCCTTTGCCTCAGTTTCCTCATCTGGTCATTTTCGTGAGAATTCAGTGAGTCAGTGGCCGAGCCCTGGGGCAATGCCCGTGGCAAACTGAGCATCTGACCACGGTCTTGCAGTTGGTTTTTCAAGGGTGGAAGATGGTTGTGCAGTGAGAGCTGGGTGGTGGGTTTAGTGCAGCCAGAGGCCCCTGCCCAGGCTTTCTTATAAAGGCTTCTCGCAGGCCCCCAGTACAAGCCATTTCCCTCAGGGCTGAGTTGGTCATCTGGAGGGTAGTAACATTTGGTTAGGTTTCAGTCCAGGTGCTCTCCCTGCCCTGATCCTTTCCAGTATCCTTTCTGCTTAACTTTTGTGCTTGACCTCGCCTGTGGGGAAAGGATGTGTCCTGAGGAGAGGTTGGAGCATGGGGAGAGGTCGAGGTCAGACAGCAGCTTCAGCCCAGCATCTTCAGATTCGCAGGGGAGCTGTGCCTGGGCACTTGAATTTTGATGCAGTCTTCCAACCTGATCTATCCTGTAGCCTCAAAAGAGTGTGTGTCTTGCCATGGTGATTGTCATTTGACTGGCAAGCTCCTCTCCGAAACAGCAGAGCACAGGCTGATAGCTGGGCAGAGCCACAGGTGAGTCATTCCAGGCATCATCTCCTGCCCCGTGGATAATAGTGCAAAAGGCTGACCTCGATCCGGGAGGCACTGATGACATGCAGCAGGCCAGGCTGGATCTGGGCAGTGCCTTGACCTCTGTCGGCGAGCCTGCTGGCTGTGCGCTGCTCCGCCCTTGCTGGGGCCCTTCTTTCCTAGCCCTGAGTTGACGGCTACAGCTCTGGGCACAGATGAACACAACAGAGGTAGTGCAGTCAAGCCTGGGGCTCCCCAAGACTTTCAAACTCACGCAAAGACCAACAATCTGGGAAGTGTACTGCATGCTGGACCCAGAGCTGCGTTCCCCTGCTCCCATTCTGTCTTCCCCAGAGCTGCACTGTCCTTAGGCATGTGTGACCGTTTAAATGTAAATTTTACTGAATACAATTTAAAATTGAGTTTCTCAGTTGCTTCTCAGTTGTGCTGGGCTGGTGTCAGGTGGTGCATATGACATGTGACTAGAGGCTTCTGTGTCAGACAGCTTCCATATCCAGCATGGCCATCATTGCAGAAAACTTCTCTGGCCAGCGCCGCTCTGGGTCTTTCTTTTTCCCTTCAAAGCCTCGTTATTCAACAAATGTTTATTGAGTAGCTCTCCCGTGGGCCAGCCGTCTGGAGAGAAAGCAGTGTGACACAGACAGGTCCCCTCAGGAAGAGTTACTTCTTCAATAAGTACTGAACCACGGGCTGGGGCTGGGGCTCCTCGGCAGAGCACTCGCCTAGCACACGTGAGGCACTGGGTTCAATCCTCAGCACCACATATGAATAAGTAAAATAAAGGTCCATTGACAACTAAAAACATGTTTTAAAAAAAAAAAAAAAAGAATTATTGAACCTCCGCTTTGTGCCAGACGTGGTTCCTGGCAGAGTAGAGAGTGGACAAAACTGGCAAAGTTCTTGCTTTTCTAGAGTGTACTTTTAATAGCACAAGCCCTACAGCCAAATTCCTGAGTTTAAATTTGATCTGCTGCACTAATGGCTAGCTCAGTTACCTCAGCCAAGGCTATTTAAGCCCTCCACACCTCAGTTTTCTCTTCTGTGAAATGGAGATGATAGCAGTTCTCCATCGTGAGACGGCAAGGGTTACATGAGAACCCTACATATGAAATAGTGCAGGTGGAGATGGCTGGACGTGGTAAGCCCTATGGAAGCATGCTGTTCTTAGGATCAGAATCGACTTTCTAATGGGGGTAGACACAGATATGACAGATAAGGCTTTTCCAAGAAGGAGACATTTTAGCAGAGACCTAAAATGAGCCTGTGAGTCAGGGAGACATCTGTTGGAAAATGTTCCCAGCAGTGCAAAGGCACTGAGGCCAGTGCATGCTTGATGTATTTTGGGGCAGGGACAGAGCTAGTGGGGTACTTGGAGGGTAGCAACTGGTGAGGGAGATAAAAGAATTGGGATGCAAAGTTGGAGATTGTTGTGCGGCTGGTGTTGTAGACCACATAGAGCCCTCCCCACAAGTTGCCATAAGAAAGCATAGGCTGTGCTAGGTGAGGTGGGAAGCTGGTTTTCAGCAGAGAAGTGCCATGGACTGGCTCAGTTTTTAAAGAGATTGTAGGGCTGCTGTGCAGTATCCGACTGCAGGGGCCCGGAGCAGAAACAGGAGAATTTATCTTGTAACCAGTCATGTAACTGCTGGTGGCCAGAGCTTGGGAGTTACTGAGGATGGGGGGGCAGGATCAATAGCCAGTTGTAAAGCAAGTCATTGCTGATAGGTCAGAGGGAGAAAAGCCAAGGACTTCAGAGATCTTGACCTGGTAGAACAGTGGAAGAAGCAATGTGGGCAGTGGAGCTGGAGAGTTCCTGGGGCTCATCCGGATTCACGTTGGCATCCAGATGGACAGGTCAGGAGAGCCATAGAGGTGGAAAGGGAGCAGGTGGGAAGAGGAGGTACAAGGTACCACCTGAACTGTAGGGAGAGGCTGAATGGGTTTTTTAAAGCTGAAACAGTGACCTCTTGCCCAGGAGGAATGGGTGCCAGGCCATGTGGAAGAGGAGTAGCTCCAGGGTGACCGCCCTGGGTGTGTTCTAGTTTTGCCATGTTACAGCTATAAAATTTAGACAGCTTGCCACACCAGCACCAATTTTTTGTTTTTGAAGATATGGTGGGTTCGGGCTGGGGTTGTAGCTCAGTGGCGGAGCCTAGCACTGACGAAGCACTGGGTATGATTCTCAGCACTGCATATAAATAAATAACGTAAAGGAAGTCGCTACTATTTTTTAATGTTCATTTAATATTCATTATTTGCCATAAGGAATTTTCCCTGTAACTTTGCGGACAACACTGCAGACTATAATCAGGCTTTCTGACTACCTCCATCTTTGTGAAATGCAGGCACAAGAACACATTTTATCATTTCAGGAGTGGAGAAGAAAGGCCCACATTGTGTCTCCTGGAACAACTTGCCATGCGTCTCTGTAGGAGCAGTCATCAGAGCCTTGCCTGGGGATTGGCTTGAACTTAAACTTAGTGGTGCTTACCAGGGGTCTAACTCAGGGCTGAATGTGACCCAAAGGAAGCAAAGTGTCCTGATGCTGTGTCTCCTCCCCTGTAGGACCTCACCATCCCTGAGTCTAGTACTGTGAAGGGGATGATGGCTGGACCGATGGCCGCGTTTAAATGGCAGCCGACTGCAAGCGAGGTAAAGAGCTGTCCCATGTCCCACTGCCACGTCAGAGCAGCTTTCCTGGCACTACTGACATTCTCTTTTCCTTTTTCCCCTTTTTTTGGAGAGTTGTTTGTTTTTTTAAATTGTTGTTGTTGTCTTTGTTTAACGGAGAAACAGTACAGAAGTCTAGGAGGTAAAGAGTAAAACCCTAGCCCTTGGTGTGACCTTTAGGTTTGAAGTAACTGATTCTGGACTTTGGTCTGCTCCCTCTGCCACCAAACGGGGATCATCTGCACATTCTTCTTTTCACTTAATGTTTTATAAACACTCTGTCTCTTGTCCACAAACACAGCTCTCCGTGTTTGGTGGCCTGGGATTGTACACTGCTGTGACTCCACCTGGTGGGGTTCTTGTGAGCAGTTGTAGCTACTCTGTTCCTCTGTCAGAATCTACCCGTGGAAGAGGAGCCCCTCAAGGGTCTGGCCTCAAACACGGGGAGGTCTAAGTTCCCAAACTGGAAGAGTCCTAGGAATCACCACGGCCTAGTCTGCTGGGTTGTCTAAGTGCCTCATGAATGTTAAACACTGAAATACTAGTAGACTTGTTTAGTATTTTCCCACAGTGTTACTGGAATAACTTATATACCAACCTGGCAGCAACAGATGTCCTTCTCCACTTGAAGCCAGTTTTTCCCTGAATTGAACAGTACTCTTTTCCTTATAAAAGGCTTACATCTGGGACTGGGGATGTAGCTCAGTTGGTAGAGTGCTTGTTGTGCAAGCACAAGGCCCTGGGTTCAATTCCCAGCACCGCAAAAAAAAAAAAAAAAAAAAAAAAGGCTTACATCGAAAGTGGGAGGAGTTTCTAGACAGTTGTAAAAGGGATCAGACCAGAGGCGCTGTAGCTGAGGAGAGTCCAGGTCCAGGTAGGAAGGAGCAAGTACCCTTGGGTAGAAGGTAGCTTGCTTTAAATTGATTGTCTTCTGGTTTCAGCCTGTCAAAGATGCAGATCCTCATTTCCACCATTTCCTGCTGAGCCAAACAGAGAAGGTGAGTAGCCCTGTGAGGTGCCCAGCCCTTGCTTGGGGGCCAGCCTACTGGGGAGTACACTCTACTGGGACCTCTTGATTATTCTGAAAGTTAAGCTCTGGCCTAACCCAGAGCAATTGGCAAAAAGTCACAATATAGGTCTGTGAGGAAGTCGTGTGATGCTGAGATTAAAAATAAACCAGAATAAAGTTTTTCAAACTTAGCCAGCTGTATTGTGGAAGCATTCAAAGATACCTTTAGGGGCCATGGCAGTAGCCAGGTTTTGCTAACTGTCAGCCCTCATGAAGTAGCCTGTGTTGCTTGGGGGGGACAGTCTCGTGGTCTTTCCCACAATCTGCAGGGTCAGGGGTTAGGCTGGACCTTGCTAGATCTGATGCTAGTTGATAGATTTTTAGTTTGGAAAGGTCTGAGTTCCAAGCCCAGTCACACTGACCAGCTCTGTAAGTCTGGGCACAAGACTCGTCATCCCCTGATTCCCAGTGTACTGACCAGATACAGAAGCTGGTAGAGTTATGTGGAGCATTGAACAAGGTAACAGGTGTTAACTTCTGGCATCTCACGTGGAGTTCAGTAAAGTTAAACAACGAACAAGCCGGGGTGGTGCACACTTGTAATCCCTGCCACTCAGGAGGCTAAGGCAGAGGATCACTAGTTCCAGGCCAGCTTTGGCATTTCAGCAAGACCCTGTTCCTAAGAAATTAAAAGGACTGGGGATGTAGCTCAGTGGTAGAGTGCCCCTGGGTTCAATCCCCAGTATTGAAAAAACAAAAATTACTTACAAATAGAACTCAGTAGAGTGCTTGCCTTGCAAGCATCAAGGCCAAGGGTTCAATCCCCAGCACCGCAAAATAAAACCAAACAAATAGTATTCAATGTTGATTTCCCACTCCAGTGAAATTCCAATGAAGAACTACTAGCCTTTCCACTCAATGAATGACCTTTCCTCTCCCTCTCTATTAGCCAGCTGTCTGTTACCAGGCAATCACAAAGAAGTTGAAAATATGTGAAGAGGTATGTAGGTTCCATACATGTTTGATTTTCACATAAGGCCTTGCTGTGTGCTGGCTGACTGGATGATTTGTGCTTCCTGTCCCTAGGAAACTGGTTCCACCTCCATCCAGGCAGCAGACAGCACAGCCGTGAATGGCAGCATCACACCCACGGACAAAAAGTAAGACCTTCAATGAGAAGACCTCCTAGGGATTGGGTTCTGCTGGGGAGTGGGAGGTGACTCCAAGGGAGTTGGGATCAAATGGGAAGAGGGAATATTGTAACTTTTGTTGACAATGGTTTGTCTGGGAGCAGTTTGACTTGTGGAAGACAGAAGTGGTCATTTAAGCGGGGCACGTTGGCACACGCCTGTAATCCCAGCGACTCTGGAGGCTGGGCAGGAGGATCAAGAGTTCAAAGCCAGCCCCAGTAATGGCGAGCTAAGCAACTCAGCAAGACCCTGTCTCTAAATAAAACACAAAATAGGGCTGGGGATGTGGCCCAGTGGTTGAATGGCCCTGAGTTCAATCTCAGTGGTCATTTAAATCCATAGTGTCTCCCTTGGGCATAGGCTCAGGGCTTGGTTTCTGTAACTCCCTGTTGGGTCTCAAAGCAGGAGGTTCTCAGACTTGGTCATGCCTCCAAATCGCCCGGAAGCCGGCTTTTGAAGCGCTAGTTGCTGGCATCTATTGCTGCCAGGGCCCCTCTGTCAGTAGGTCTGCGGTGGAACCTTGAGAATTCATATTTTTAGCAAGTAGGAGATACACTGCTGCTGCTGTCACCGTTGCCAGTCAGGGCACCCTTCTTTGGAAACCACTGCTTAGCAGACCCATGACGAAAGCCCCAAGATTAGCCATTGGTGGAGGGGCAGGTGGTGGGAGAGGGATGAAGATATTTGAAATAAAGCAAGCCTTCCCCAGCTCTCCCTGGTGTTGCCTGTGTACCTGCTTGCTGCTTTTCTGCCCTGCCTAGGTTAGGGACAAGACCATCCCCTACCTGAGCTTACCCCAAGACTTGCCTTTGCGCCTCCTCTGTAAGCCAACTGTGTCTCCTGCACAGAACAAGTCTGAATTTCTAGTTTATTCCTTCCACCCAGTTCTTTCTCAGACTAAAAACAGCACATTTTACTTTATGATTTTTTTTGTGATGTTGAAATCACTAATTCTCCAAGTTATTTTTAGCAGTAACTTCCCTTTGTGGAGTAAGGAGACAGTGTTGCTGTGTGCTAGCAAAAGGGGAGATAACTGTCATCCATTCATTAATGACAGTTGTGTTAGCTGTAAAAGCAGCCAGGACAGGGCTGAGGACTCCCGCTCGAGATCGTGGTTGCCCCTTTAGTCAGCTCTTTTCCCAATACGTGGCATTGGAAGCCAGCTACAGAGAAGAGCAGTTGTGTTGCCGTGCAGCCCACATGGACACCCTGGGGAAGCTGCCCGCGTGTGAAGGCACATGCCTACAAACCCGTGACTCGGGAACCTAAGCAGGATTACAGGTTCAAAGCAACTTAGCCTCGGCAATTTACTCAGACCTTGTCTGGGGAAAAAAAAAAGGTGGGGCTGGAGATGTAGTTCAGTGGAGCACTTGTCTAGCATGCACAAGGCCCTAACTTCAATCCCTAATACTGGCGGGGGCAGGGGGATCGAATCTGGAAGCTTTGTCTCCAGGTCTACTGAGTTTCCTGGACCATGAAGAAAAGGAAAAAGAACTAGGCTGAATTGCTCTAGAATCAGGGAACGCTTTACTATCCAGAGAGTGTGAATGGCAAAAGATGCTATCTGTTTTTAAAATCTTATCATGAAACTTAACAGGCAAGGGGCCATATTTTAGTGATAAGAGTAGGGGATTCCATTTTCAACACTGATTCAAATGATGTTGGCTGGAACAGGGAGGTGTGAGCAGTGAGTACTCCTGCAGGGACTGGGGACCTTTGAGTAGGGAAGCCAGTTTGCAAGGATGACTGCAGGTATGATTCCAGAAAACCAAAAATATTAAAAGGATAACTATCTCTGGATCAAAGTAAAGAAGCTGCAGAGGATGTCTAGAGCTGAGGAGAAACCCAAATAAGAATGTGAAAGAATCAGAAATAAAGTGGCATTGGCGTAGGGCCAGTGGCACATGCCTGTAATCCCAGGGACCCAGGAGGTTGAAGCAGGAGAATCACAAGTTTGAGCGTGTCCCATATAAGAAGAGATAAAGTACAAGAACCAGTAAAGACATTGGGGCAGGATGAAAGTCATCTGCAAAACCATGTAGAAATAGCAGTAGTAGCCACTAGCACCCACGCTGTGCTAGGTTGCAGGAAGGAGCAGGTGAGGAAGTGAAGCTAGGCGGAACGTGGCCGCTGTCGGGTGCTTCAGTCACAGAGTGTCAGGAGGGACTGCAGGTAGAAAGATGTAGGGAAGAAGGAAGTAGGCATGGGAAGAATTTGTACAGTGGGAAAGCTGGGTTCTAAAACTTAGGCCAAGGACTTGGTTCTGTAATAGAGGGACAGGGCTCACCTCTGCTGGCAGCAGGAAGAGAGAGGCAGGTAGGGCTGAGAGCCTGGGAGAACAGAAATCGGTGAGGGGAGATGTGGACTGATCCTGCTTCCTGTGAGCTGAAGAAGTTGCCTGGCTCTGGACACATTGCCTCTGTGACTTGTCCTGGATCCTGATGTGCTCTGAAGTGGCATCGGAAAGCCTGGGGCTCAAGGTGGTTGGACAGGAAGTTGCTTGAAGGCTGAAGATAGATAACTGCTTCTCCACTGTGATGGGGTTGTAGGCTCAGAGCCTCTGTCCCAGCAGCAGGAGAGCACAGTTCCAAGCCACACTTCTTCTAAGGCGGCCGAGGGTTTGGAACTGTCTGCTGGCATTTAGAGACACCTCTAGACCACAGCAGAATAGAGAGGTGCAGTGAATGCAGCAGGCCTGTCAGCACACTGGCAGCCCAACATGGTGCTGCAGAAAGGACACATGCTTGCCCTGTCCCTCCCACTCCACCCTGAACTGATCAGTCCCTGTCTCTTTCAGGATAGGATTTTTGGGCCTTGGCCTCATGGGAAGTGGCATCGTCTCCAACTTGCTAAAAATGGGTCACACGGTGACTGTCTGGAACCGGACCGCAGAGAAAGTAAGCACCAAGGGTGGGGCTTTCAGACCTTGGAGTGTGGTGTGACTCTAGGACAGACATCTCTTCCTGTCGTCTTCACTCAGTATTGTGTGGAGTAAAGGAGGAGAAGCCAAACTTAGTCTAGCAGGTGGGATATATATAGGTAAGCTGGGGATGTTATTATAAAAACTAAATATTTTAAAACACCCATGGGTATAAAACAAAGGGTAATTTCCCCTGCTCCCTTCAGTTACCTGAGATAGCTCGTGTTAGGTTTCTGTAGACATCATCCCATGCATGTTCAGGTGTGCATGTGTTGCATCTGTGTGTTGGGCAGTGCTGTGTTGTGTCATTCATGGGGAGCAGGTCGGTAGGTCTCCTTCGTTCTTTGTAACGGCTCCTCCATATTCTGCCCTGTGGACCTCTTGAGCAGTGCCTTGCAGCAGAGCGTTCCACAGTGACAGAGGTGCTGGGTTGCTGTCCAGTGTAGGTGCCACTGGCCACAGATGGCTGTAGAACCTTAAAATGCAGCTAGTACAACAGCGCAATTCAATTTTTCATTTTACGTCATTTGAATTTAAATACCCTTGTGGGGATAATGGGGGATAATGCTGTATTGGATCATATAAATGTAGTGGTTCTGAACCTACAGTGGTGGCTTCAGGAGACCCACACATGCCCAGAAATGAAATTCTAAATCTGTGAATTTGCACCTTTTGTAATGGAGACAGGCCATGGGTCCCATCAAGTTCTCATCCAAGAAAAGGTGAAGAAGTATAGTCTGAGTTCCAGGAAACTAAAGCCCTATATTTCTTACACAGAGTGAAGAAAAATTCAAATAGTGCAGCGTCCTGAGCATGTGGTGTAGTTGGCACACGTTTGTGAGCATGCCCACATGTGCGCAGCAAGACACTGCCAGCCCCGTGAGCATTAAGCAGCAGTGAGGGCTGAGGGGGGCTGTGACTGCTCAAGGAGACAGTGCAGCTGACCCATGGCTCTGACTTAACGAAAGGTCCTAGGGCTGGGCTGAAGCCCAGTGGGAGAGCGTGTGCCTAGTGTGCAAGCCATGCGTTTGATTCCCAACTGAAAAAAATGTTCTAGGCAAAGCAACAAATTAACTTCACAGAACAAAGCACTTTCAAAAACAGTGGAGAGTTGTGGGGTGGGAGGATGCCTGGGGGAACAGGCACCAAGGGCCATGCTCAGGTGACAGCACAGCTGGTGCTGGACTTGGATAGGCACTGTGGGGACCTGAGTCAGGAGTGAGATCTGCAGCCTCACTGGCTGGAGATTTTGTGACTCAGATATTCTTCTCTAAGGCCCTGCTGCTACTGAAGCTGAGGATAACCAGCACATCTAGGCAAATGTGATCCCAAGGACATAGGAGTCAGCAGTTTTGTCTAGAGAGTATATTTTCCTTTGATAGAAGTGCCTCCTGCCATCCTGCCTTCCTGGTGGGAAATCAGTGTCATCAACATGACCTTTCCAAGTCGGGTGCGGTGGCGCACGCCTGTAATCCCAGCACTTGGGAGGATCCCAGCTGAGGCAGGAGGATCGCGAGTTCAAAACCAGCCTCAGCAACTTAGCAAGGCCCTAAGCAACTCAGTGAGACCCTGTCTCTAAATAAAATACAGAATAGGGCTGGGGATGTGACTCAGTGGTGGAGTGCCCCTGGGTTCAATCCCCAGCACCAAAAAAAAAAAAAAAAATGACCTTTCCAGATTGACTTAGAGGCAGACAGCAGAGCAAAGCAGTTATGAACTTAGGCTGGAGTCAGGCAGGCTCAAATTCAGGTCCTAGCTGCACTTTCCTTCTTCCGCAAAACTCTCCTTCCCTGAGCCCCCATGTCCTCACCAGTGAGGTGACAATGGGGAGAACACCTGCTGACACGTCAGTGGGATGAGCTAAAAGTATTAAGCATGGTGCTTGGCACAAATTACTTAGTGAATATTATCTTTAAAAAGCTATTTAGTACTGATGAGAATCCCTATGGAATTTTTTAAGGCTCTTAATGAAAATGATCCTCTGCTTCTTCTGGAATAATAAATAGCATAGTTTTCAGAAAAAGAGTTTTCAGAAAAAGAGCAATGAGGAGGACCTTCCCAAAGGTGGAGACATGATCTGAAGCTTCATTACTAAAGGGCCGCTGTGGAAACCCAGGCCGGGCAGGTAGACTCAGCAGCCTCAGATGAAGGCAGCATCCTGGGAGTCAGGGAGGCACATTGAGGGGCTGGTCAGAAAAAGAAGTTTAGGACAACTGGAAGATGCTAATTGCACATCCTACCACTTACTAAAATATGTTTCAAATCAAGTACTGAATTATTTTTTGTACCTGGTATTGAAGCCGGGAACACTTAACCACTGATTCACATCCCCAGTTCTTTCTTTTTTCTTTTTCTTTTTAATCTAAGCTGCTGAGGCTAGCTTGAAATTGTAATCCTCCTGCCTCAGCCTCCTGAGCCACTTGGATTACAGGTGTGCACCAGTGTGCCAGGCCTGAATTAGTTTTTTAAAGGAAAAATAAACTAGAGGAAAAGAAAATTAATAGATCTTTCTGAGCCTGGAAACAATCAAAACCACCAAAGAAAAAGATCATAAGGCTGGAAGCACCGCTCATTGGTAAAGTACTTGCCTAGCCTCCACAAGGCCCTGGGTTTAATCCCTAGCACCACAGGGAAAAAAAAAAAAAAAAAAAGGAAAGAAAAGAAAAAGATAAATAGATTTTTGATCATATTCTCCCACAACAAAAAGTAGAACTGAAAAGTGAGGGCTGGGGTAGAGCTCAGTGTTAGGGCCCTTACCCAACTTTCCCTGCTCTGGGAGATGTCCAGGATTGGCCAGGCGCCTCTGGCTTGCTGGCATGTTTGTTGTGCACTGCCTGCTGCTCACGGTAGGATCTGTGACTTTTGCAGTGTGATTTGTTCATCCAGGAGGGGGCCCGCCTAGGAAGAACCCCCGCGGAAGTCGTTTCTACTTGTGACATCACTTTCGCCTGTGTGTCGGATCCAAAGGCAGCCAAGGACGTAAGGATCCCCCTCCCCTCAACATCTCAGGTTGTAGCCAGGAATGCTGGCTGGCCTCCTCCCTTCTCCCTTGCACATGAGTGAGTGTCTGCATGGGGGGCCTGAATTTCCCATTGGGGAGCCATCTTCCGTGGGGAGGGGTATTTGCATAGGTTGAATACAGACACCCTTTAATTCAGAGCAAAGAATCAAAACTACTAGAGTCATTGAAGTCAGCTGAAATGATTCCTGTTAAGCTGGAAGCTTGTAGTCAAGTGTTCCTTTGGTCCAAGAGACAGCTTCCTATTTGCAGCTGTCACTGAATTTGTGTGTGTTAAAGTTCAAGTGCAAGAGGCATCCTGTTAACCTCATGCCTGGGCTATTCCAAGTCATTGCAAAGAAGCCCCTCAAAAAAGAGCTTCTGGGGCTGGGGATGTAGTTCAGTTGGTAGAGAGCTTGCCTTGCAAGCACAAGACCCTGGGTTCAATCCCCAGCACCACAAAAAAAAAAAGAAAAAAGGGCTTCTGTCTTAAGTGGTCGGGGGAGTGGTCACAGATAAATGGGAATATACTAGATATACTTTTCTGTCCCTTGCTTATTTTATTCAGTGGCTCTTTCCTTTTCAGCCCTAGTAGTTAACTCTTAATCAGGAAATGAGCCAGAGGAAGCAACAGATCTAATCTCATGTCTGCAGGGGCTCCTAAGCTTCTAGCTGGGAGCTCGGGTTATTGCTTTTCCCTTGTGTCCCTTCAGCTGGTGCTGGGCCCCAGTGGTGTGCTGCAGGGGATCCGCCCTGGGAAGTGCTATGTGGACATGTCAACGGTGGATGCTGACACAGTCACTGAGCTGGCCCAGGTAGCACCCTTGTTCAGGACTGGTTCTAGATCATCCTTTCGATGGGTACCCAAGTCCAGGTTGACCATGCACAAATGTAAGCAATTTGGTTACAAAGCCAGAGAGAAGAGACACCAGTACCTTGGAACTAGCCTGTCTTCACTCTCCACCTTCAAAGCTGCAGCTAGCCTGAACAGCCATGAGAAGTTGCTGCAGGCTGGGTGGGCATTGGGTCCTATGGTTGCCGGCCTTCCAGTGAGAAACAATCCAGGTTTCCAGTTTGGCCTTTTTGGTTTAAGCAGTTATCTGCTTTTGAGTCTAGCAAAGTATCCTTCCACCCATCTTCTGGGCTCAAGCAGAGGAGCAGTGACTTTTGGACCCATGTGTGTTCTGGGTGGGGCTGAAGTTAGGGATGGGTAGTGTCCAGAGGGGAAGTGTGTTCAGCCACACCATTGGCATGCTTCCATTTGCTCCCTGGTCTTTGTTGGAAATCCAGGGTAGGTGGGTGTCGTGGTGCATGCCTGTAATCCCAGTGGCTCAAGAGACTGAGGCAGAATCGTGAGTTCAAAGCCAGCCTCAGCCACTTAGCAAAGCACTAAGCAACTCAGTGAGACCCTGTTTCTAAATAAAATATAAGAAATGGCTGGGGATGTGGCTCAGTGATTCAGCACCACTGGGTTCAATCCTCAGTACCAAAAAAAAAAAAAAGAAATCCAGAGTAAATGGGGACCTTGGCTGCTCTTTCATTACTATCTGACTCCTGGATTCTGGAGTTATCCTGCCAGGCCCTCTACAGCTTTGGTGCCTCAGCGTGAGTGCCATGTGCTCCTGTGCCTCTAGTTCTGCTGGTCCAATGAGAAGCTATGGCCCCCAAGACATCCTTGCTCCCTGCTTGAGACCCCTATGAGAGGCAAGGCCTTCAGAAGTTATAACTTTTCCTCACAGGTGATTGTGTCCAGGGGGGGCCGCTTTCTGGAAGCCCCAGTCTCAGGGAACCAGCAGCTGTCCAACGATGGGATGCTGGTGATCTTGGCAGCTGGAGACAGGGGCTTGTACGAGGACTGCAGCAGCTGCTTCCAGGCAATGGGAAAGACCTCCTTCTTTCTAGGTAACGTGCCTGCCAACCTGTTGGGGTACCTCAGGCTTGGGGAGACCATGCACACTGGTGACAGCGTGTCCTACATGGCCTGCCTGCTCGGCACCCTGGGGGAAGTTTTCATTTAATGTGCATAGTCAGTACCTGGAAAGAGGAAGGACAGTTCTATAGGGGGCAGGTGAAGGAGGCTCCCTGGAGTGTAGGGTTGAGGGCAGGCTTGGAACATGAACTTGACTCTTTGCCCTCGGCAGGTGAAGTTGGGAATGCAGCCAAGATGATGCTCATCGTGAATATGGTCCAAGGGAGCTTCATGGCCACCATTGCCGAGGGGCTGACCCTGGCCCAGGTGACAGGCCAGTCACAGCAGACACTCTTGGACATCCTCAATCAGGGACAGTTAGCCAGCATCTTCCTGGACCAGAAGTGCCAAAGTAAGTCACCTTTGACCTGTCTGGAGCCTGGGGAATTGGGTCAGTCACTGTCTGGGGTTCATTGGATGTGAAAGATGCCCTTTCTCCAGTCAGTCCATAGACAAGATAGATAGAATTTGGGGCACAGGCTGGGAGCTCTGTCTCTTGGGCATCAGAGGGTATGGGCGGCCATAGGTATGAGGGTTTTGCCCTTAGGATACACGAGTGTTCAGTCCTAATGTGCTACAGGTGGTTGTTTTAGAGGGTCCTTGGATTTCTAAGTATCTCTCCCTCCTCAGATATCCTGCAAGGAAACTTTAAGCCTGACTTCTACCTGAAATACATTCAGAAGGATCTCCGCTTGGCCATCGCACTGGGCGATGCCGTCAACCACCCAACTCCCATGGCAGCTGCAGCCAATGAGGTAACACAATAGTGTGGGCCCAAGTGCCAGGACCCTTCAGTTCTTTTTCTTTCGTTATCTCTGCCCCTGTACTTATATAGCTCTGTTCTTTCTTATTTTCACATTTTATTCTCACTACATTAGCTTGAGAAAGGAAGGACTCACATATGTATTGTATAGAATTGCACTGTTCCCTTGCTTTTCATACAGAGTAACAGTCTAAGCCGGGCATGGTGGCGCACGCCTGTAATCCCAGCACTTGGGAGGCTGAGGCAGGAGGACCACGAGTTCAAAGCCAGCGTCAGCAACTTAGCAAGGCCCTAAGCAACTCAGTGAGACCCTGTCTCTAAATAAAATACAGCGACTCGGGAGGCTGAGTCAGGAGGATCACGAGTTCAAAGCCAGCCTCAGCAACTTAGCGAGGCCCTTAGCAACTCAGTGAGACCCTGTCTCTAAATAAAATACAAAATAGGGCTGGGGATGTGGCTCAGTGGCCGAGTGTCCCTGAGTTCAATCCCTGGTTCCAAAAAAAATAAATAAATAAAATACAAAATAGGGCTGGGGATGTGGCTCAGTGGTGGAGTGCCCCTGGGTTCAATCCCCAGTACCAAAAAAAAAAAAAAAAAACCCAGAATAACAGTCTAGTTTCTAACTATCTTTATGTTCAGGATGTGGATCATCTTTGCTTTTTTTCTACCCTTCAAGGTGGAATCGTAGACCATTGATTTTTAGATTTTTTTTTTTACCTGCGTTGGTAATTGAATCCAAGGGTGATCTACATCCTGAGCCTTTTTATTTTTATTTTGAGACAAGGTCTCACTAAGTTGCCAAAGCTGGCCTTCTTGAACTTGAAATCCTCCTGCTTTGGCCTCCCAAGTTGTTGGAATTGCATTTGTGTGCTACCATGCCCCACTAGACATTTTTTTCCTCATAAGGAGTGAGCACTGGGCATAATGGCGCATGCCTGTAATCCCAACAGCTTGGGAGTCTGAGGCAGGAGGATCAAGAATTCAAGGCCAGCCTCAGCAACAGCAAGGCACTAAGCAACTCAGTGAGACCCTGTCTCTAAATAAAATACGAAAAAGGGCTGGGGATGTGGCTCAGTGGTTGAGTGCCCCTGAATTCAATCCCTGGTACCCTGCCACCACCCCCCCAAAAAAAGTGCTAACGCTATAAATTTCCTTCTGAGCCACAATAATTTCCCTTGCTATTTCTTCTTTGATCTATGGATTATTTGAAAGTTTGTCAAGCCAGATGTGTAGCACACACGTGTAATCTCAGCTACGCAGGGTACTGAGGCAGAAGGATTGCAAGGTCAAGGCCAGTCTGAGCAACTTTATAAGACCCTGTATTAACATAAAGAATTTGAAAAATAACATTTAAAAAAAGAATAGTTAACCCAGCCAGGTGTGGTGGCATGCAGCTATAGTCACAGCACTCAGGAGGCTGAGAGGAGGGTTACCTAGGCAACCTCTCAAAAGTAGTGGTTTTCCTAGGTATCTAATGGCTATTGAATCTCTAATGTATTTCTCTTGTGATCAGAGAGCATGCCCATGTTTGGTTTTTGTTGGGTTTTAGCGGGATTTTTTTTTTTTTTTTTTGCTTTGGCTTGGTTTTTTTGTTGTTTTTATTTCTGTTTTGCAGTCCTAGGGATTGAACCCAGGAGTGCTATGCCACTAAGCTACATCCCCAATTCTATTGTTTTTGTTTGGTTTTCTTTTTCTCTTTTTTTTTGTTTTTTTTATTAGACAGGGTCTTGCTGCGTTGTTGAGGCTGGCTTCATATTTCCAATCCTCCTGCCTCAGCCTCCCTGGTTGCTGGGTAACAGGCAACACTTCACACTTAAATGTAAAGTTTAAGTTTTTTAAACTTTACATTTCTTCAGACTTGTTTTATGGCCCAGCAGATAAACTGTCTTAGTAGATGTACTATGTGCCCTTTTTAAAAATGTGAGGTGTTTTGGTTTTGGTTTTGAGTTTTGTTTTGTTTTTGTTTTTGTTCTTTTGGTTTGTTTTTGGTACTGGGGGTTGAACCCAGGGACCTTCTCCCATTAAGCTTTATTCCCCAGCCCTTTTCAGTTTTTATTTTGAGACAGGGTCTTACCAAAATTTCCCAGACTGGCCTTGAACTCCTGCCTCGGTCTCTGGAGTAACTGGAATCACAGGCGTGACCACTGCCCCTGGCTAAGCAGTGAGTTCTTCAGTGGCCATCTTTGTGTTCTGCAGCTATCAGGGTCTTTCATATACATTTTTCAGTAATGATATAAAGTGATAAAAAGACTGTTTCTCTTTATTTTTTTTCTGGGAGTGAACACAGGGTGCATAACCACCAGGCCACATCTCTATTTTATTTTTTGAGACAGGGTCACACTAAGTCACTGAAGCTGGCCTTGAACTTGTGATCCTCCTGTCTCAGTCTCCTGAGTCTGGGCTTATAGGTGTGTACCACCATGCTCAGCTTTTTCCTATTTTTTCAGAGCTGGAGATTGAATTGAACCCAGGACTTTCCACTTGATCTTGAAGCACTCTACCACTGAGCCACATCCTTCACCCTTCTATTGGCTTTTTAGTTGCTGTTCTTCACATTGTTTTTTGGTTGTTCTAAGGATTGCAATGTACATCCTTCACTTCATAACCTTCTTAGAATTAGTCTGTACCAATTCACATAACACAGGGAAACACAAGCACATAATCCAGTTGCCACCCACTCTTCCTTAAGCAGAGTGAGACATTCTGTGTGGAGGGGGTGTGCCTGGCTGCCTTTGTTTAAAACCCTTCAGGCAGGGTTGTGAGTTTTTGCTCTAAGCAGTTACATGTATTTTACACATTCTAAGAAAAAGTAACTCAAGTGCAGTGGTCCATGCCTGTAATCCCAGTGACTCCAGAGGCTGAGCAGGCGAATTGTGAGTTTAAGCCAGCGTGAACAACTTAGTGAAGCCCTAAGCAACTCAGCTAGACCCTGTCTCAATATCAAACATAAAAAAGGGGCTGTAGTTGCAGCTCAGTGGCAGAGTGCTTGCCTGACATGTGTGAGGCCCTAGGTTCAATCCTTAGCACTGCATATAAATAAATAAAGTGAAATGATCCATTGACAACTAAAAATATATATATATATACATATGTATGTATATAAAAGGGCTGGGGATATGGCTCAGTGGTTAAGTGACCCTGGGTTTAATTCCAAAGAAAAGAAAAGGTAATTTTTGTATCTCCCTGTATTTACCATTTCACTTGAAAACTGAATTTCTCTGTTCTTATTTCCTCTCAGCTATAAGACTTTCTTTAGAACTCCTTACAGTGCAGGTCTGCTGGTGATAGTGTTCTTTTATCTGAAAAGGCCTTCATCTGGTCTTGGTTGTGTGTCAGCAGCCATACCTGAGCTGTGGTGGGCCCTCCATGGTGGTGGTCCGATTGACTGGCAGCCGGCTACAGGCAGCCAAGTGGGTCCAGCTGCTGCTTAGGTGGGTGGGCCTTTGAGCTGCTTGGGAAGGAGCCAGCCTTTTTGAGGGAAGAGTGTTCTTACAGAGGAAACAAAGACAGCAACCAGAGGATAACAGGAAGTCCTTGGAGGATCGTCTGCAGCAAGGGACGATACCACAGTTACAACACTGAGTACTTTACATACCTTACTACATTTAATCCTCACAATAACTTTGAGAAGTCAGTACTGTTCTCCATATCAAGCAGTGGGTAAGGCCCAGAAAAACTGGGGTGCTTTACCCAAGTTTAAGCCAGGAGCTGCACCCAGCTGTGGCCTGCTTAGCCACATCTAGAACTACCTGCAAGAATGAGGGCTGGGTCTTTATGGCAGTTCTGGCCAGAGATGAACCACTGTCTTTTTCCCAGGTGTACAAAAGAGCCAAGGCACTGGACCAGTCTGACAACGACATGTCTGCCGTGTACCGGGCCTACATACACTAAGCCGTTGGCACCCCGCCCCCTCCCGTCTTCCCGCTGGCTCCTAGTCCTGATGTGGGGCCAGGGTCCCAGGACGTGGCTCTGGACCAGTCCACCTGTCTCCATTTCCTTTTATACAGACTTTGAGACTTGCCGTCAGCACAGCACACAGCAGCACCCTCCCCTGAGGCCCTGGGGAGGGAGGGGTGTCAGCAGGGTTGGCTCATGAGGAAGCTGTGCTGCACACGGGCCCCAGACAGGGTGGCTGTGTGTTCTCACATGTGTGCTCATGTACACACACGCGCGCGCGCACACATACACACACACACACACGTGCACACACTGGCTCTCGCCCCAGGATAGAAACTGCCCAGAAACTGCTGCCTGGCTTTTTTCTTCTTCCGAGCTTATCTCAGACCCTTTCCAGTTGAGGAACTAGTGAGAGTTGGAAGCCTTCCTGCAGCTTCCCCAGAACAGAGGCTTGCGTGTCCATGTCCCCCGCTGGACCCCTGCAGGAAGAGGCTCTGGGCCAAAATGAACCAGCAGAGAGACTCCTGATGGAGGCTCCCGTGGGCCCTCCAGCCGCAGGTGACCAGTTGAGGATTTCCACGTCCAAGCTATCAGTGGGCAGCCAACTCTGTCAACGCCTTTGTGAACTGAGACGAGACTGACAGTCCCACACAGCAGGCTTTGACCGGCAAGAAGAGCAGCACGAGACCAGCCTGCAGGTGAGCACACTGCCAGGCTCCCCTCACTGCTGCTCAGCACCTGCCACAGATGCCACCGTTGCTGTCGAGCCTGGGCCAGCCCAAGGTCCTTGCCTCCCTGAAGTGGGAGCTTGCTCCTTACCAGGCTGTTTTAGTGTTTGGATTTGCATTCCAGCCCTTGGGAAGGGGGTCCTGAGGGCGCCAGTGAGCAGTGAAGAGGAGGGGTGGCTCCTTCCTGTTTCCGTTATGCCACAGTCTCTTCACCTGTCTCTGCAGAGCCACTCTGAACCAGCCCACCTGCCCCAGCCTGCCCTGCACAGTCCCCTGCATGCCCCCCCTCTCGAGAGGCACTCTCCTGCCTCCCTTTCCTCCCACAGGTCCCACGGAGGTCTGTCTGTCTCTCCTGTCTTTTGGCCCAGACCCAGCCTGACCAACAATGAGCATTTTTCTTGGGCTCAGCTCTTGATAGGGAATGGGTATCTTCGTTCCAGCCAGCATCATGGTCTTTGGTGCTTCCTGGGCCCGGGGTCTGTCAGGAGGGAAGAGAACTGGGCCTAATCTAGCCTGGGCTAGTTGACCCTCAGGTGGAGTCGGGATATCCTCAAGGCCCTGACATTTCTCCTTGGACAGGGGACCAGACGGGGCTTAGAATGTTGCCTGAAAACAAGGAGAAGTCACCCAAAGGATGTCAGCTTTTTCTCCCTCTCATGGTTTGGGTTTTCCAAAGTCACAGTTTGCCCAAGGTCAGCATTTATAGTGAAGTATATGTAACTATATATATAAGGTGTCCACACTGGTGTGGGGTCCCTCCCCCTCACAACTTTGGCCCTTTCCACTGTTTGAAATGGAGGACGTGGGTGGGGGCAGAGACAGTGCCCCGCGGCTCTGCACAGCTGTCCTGTCACACTGGGATCTGTCCTAGTCCTGGAGGACACAGAGGGTGGGGGTAGGGGAAGATGCTGTAATGAAACCGGTTAGTCAATGTTGTCTTAATATTGTTGACAATTCTGTAAAGTTCCTTTTTATGAATATTTCTGTTTAAGCTATTTCACCTTTGTTTTGAAATCCTTCCCTTTTAAGGAGAAAATGTGACACTTGTGAAAAGCTTGTAAGAAAGCCCTCTTTCCCTTTTTCCTTTAAGCCTCCTTTAAATGACAAATCTAGGTGATTAAGGTTGTGAATTTTTATTTTTGCTTTGTTTTTAATGAACATTTGTCTTTCAGAATAGGATTGTGTGATAATGTTTAAATGGCAAAAACATGATTTTGTGCAATTAACAAAGCTACTGCAAGAAAAATAAAACATTTCTTGGTAACAGCTGTGCCCCGCGAGCCCGCAGCGCTTGGGTTGGGGACCGGCGAAGTCGGGACAGGGCTAGCGGGTGGCCCCGCGCCCGCGGAGGCGGCGCGCGAGCGGACCAATAGGGAGGCGGAGCGCGGACCTGCCACCCCGCCGGCCAATCGCTGGACGAAGGTGGGGCGGGGCCGGCGGCCTCTCGCCGCAGCCGGGTGCCTGGTCAGCTCGGCGCCCGGAGCAGAAGGCGGCCTGCTGGCGCAGCCCAGACCCCCACCTCGACCCCGCGGCCGCTAGCTTCGTTTCAGGGCGTCCGCTGGTCACGTGAGCCGGACCAGGAGTCGAGGGCCAATCGCTGGACAGGGGCGGAGCCGGAGCCCGCCCGGCCAATCGGCGCCGAGGGGCGGGGCGGGCGCGGCTCACGGACGGACGGCGGACCGCTGCGACCGGCGATGGCGACTGCGATGGCAGCGACGGCGGCGGAGCGGGCGGTGCTGGTGAGGCGCTCGGGCGGCGGGCGGCGGGCGGCGGGCGGCGGGCCGGGCTCGGCGGTGACCCCGCGCTGTCCCGCAGGAGGAGGAGTTTCGCTGGCTGCTGCACGCCGAGGTGCACGCCGTGCTGAGGCAGCTGCAGGACATCCTCAAGGTAACGCGCGCGCCCGCCCATCCACCTGCGGCCCTGCCCCGGCCTCTGCGCGCCGGGCCCCCCCCCCTCGCCGACTGCCAGTTCCCCCGGGCTCCTCTCCCACGTAGTGCCGTAGGTGTTCGCAGGGCGCAGCGGTACTCAGACAAGGCCCCCGCTTCGGAGAACTTGGGGTCTAATCTGGTACGCAAGAGAATCACCCCGATTACGCAAGCGGCCAGGTGCAGAGGGTGACCAGCAAGCGCCTGGAGTTATCCCCAGGGCTTGGGCGAAGAAGGCTTCCTTTGAAAACAGTGATATTTAATCTGAAAGCTGAAGGATCCCTGCCTCTTCCTGCAGTGTGATCTCAGCCAAATAACTCAACCTCTCTGAGCCTCTCTTTCCTTATCTGCTAAAGGAGATAAGAGTGCAGGTTTCACAGGGCTGTTGTGAAGATAAATAAGCCATTTATCTCACAAAAATGCCCAGTGCAGTGCCTGGTGTGACCCAGAACTGCAGATTAACTACTGTCTTGTTCCCTACGCTCCAGCAGCTCAGCTCAGCTGAGAGACCACCCTCTATCCTGTATTCCCCGTGGGGGCCACACAGTAGATGCTCAGGGTGTGTGGGCTGAGCAAGTCTGGGCTTCAGTGGGACCCAAGGCTCAGGCTGTGTTCAGGAAGGGGCCCTGAAGCCTTGGGTAGGGCAGTCCTACCCCAGCTAGCCCCGGGCTCCAGGTGAAGCCGGCCTACCCAGCCACAGTGCCCTCCTCTCAGCTGACCTGGGGTCTGGGGGCACTGTGAGGAGCACTGGCTGGACCTGGGGGAACTTCACCCAGCTGCTCTCTGTCCCCTGCAGGAGGCCTCTCTCCGCTTCACTCTTCCAGGCTCAGGCACTGAGGGGCCTGCCAAGCAGGAGAACTTCATCCTGGGCAGCTGTGGGTGAGCTGGACTGGGCAACACCAGGAAGAGGGGCTCTTTAGTTGGGTGGACTCCTGGGGTACCTGGGGGCAGGAGACCTGGTCATGACTGTCCTACAAACCAATTTGGGTGTGCAGTGCACAGTATGACAACCAGGTCCATGCTGAACAGCAAAGGGCAGCCCACAGGAGGGTTTGACCGCAGGAGGGGACTATTGGAGGCTCCCCTCTGACCCCCACATGTTGTAGCACAGACCAGGTGAAGGGCGTGCTGACTCTGCAAGGAGATGCCCTCAGCCAGGCGGTGAGTTCCTCGGGCCCTCTCCCTCCCATCCTGCCAGTGTGGAAGAGCTTGGGGTCCCCTGATTATCTCAGTTGTCCACCAGCCACCTGTGACTCTGGGAAGGACGCTGGCCTCTTTGGGCTTGGGCGTATTGTCTGTAATGACAGTACCCAGGACCTCCTCCTGAGATTGGCATGTGGATTCAGAGGGAAGGGCACTGCTTTGGCCCCAGCCCTGCCTAGTGTCTGGACCCTGTGAAACGTGAGCCTTGGCAGGATTAGGTTGGCCCTGGAACAAAGGTGAATCAGCCAAACCTCTGAGCCCCAGTCTGTGCCCCACCCTGAACCAGGCTCCAGGGCATGGGGCCAGGTCCCTCTCCTTTGTGGCTTCAGTCTGTTGGCCTTGACAGACGCTCCCCATTGCCCACTGTCACACGAAGTCCTCCTTCCTCTATTGCTGTTCCCCTTCCTCAGCCTCTTTTCCCTTTTGCTTCTCTGCAACTCCTCCTGGGTCTGAGTTCCTGTTTTCTGACCTCTCTGTTCAGGTGTCTGGAGGCCCTTTGCCCTGTGGGGCCTGAACCACCAGCTACCCCATTCCTGCCCCTGGCCCAGGGACTCGGGGTGGTCCAGAATAGGATGTCCCTTTGCCCTGCTTATCCCACTCTTGCCCATCAGGATGTGAACCTGAAGATGCCCCGGAACAACCAGCTGCTGCATCTGGCTTTCAGAGAGGACAAGCAGTGGAAGCTGCAGCAGGTGACCAGTCCCGCCCTGGCCAGGACACAGGCCGCAGGGGCAGGCAGGGGCAGGCCCATACTCTGGGCCTTCCTGGGGCTGGCCATGGGGATCTGTGGCCACAGCAAGCCTGGGAGGGAGTTGCCTAGTAGCAAAGCCGAGCAGGGGTAGGCGGTGCCCAGGGCCTCAAGACCTGCTCCAGGTGGGGAGAAAGAACCTGTCCTGCCTGTGGGCCCTCTGGCCCAGCAGGGACAGCCGACAATGCCCCTGGACTAGTCACTCACTCCTCTGCCTTAGCCTCCAGGAACTTCTCATGGCTCTGGCATTAGGTGCGGGCTTCCTACCAGGTCCTAGGCTATGGGCCCAGGCTCTTTCCTGTACCCTTTTCTGTGGCTAGGCTGTATCTCAGGGCTTTTGCCTGTGTGTGTGTCCCCTGCCTGGGGCCCCTCTCCCTTGGCCTTGTCTGTCATATAGGCCTCCACCCAGAGTTACCTCACTAGGGGCCTCCTCTTCCTGCTCCTCTATATCCTGCCTCACCGTGCTGGCTTCCTCCTGGGAGTCTCCCAGACTTGTTCTCTGCTGGACTTCCTCCGTGATCGCCTGTGCTTCAGAAGGTGGGATACACGAGGGCAGCAGCCCAGCCCACCTCAGCCCAGCACAGGCCAGGCCTTGCCCTTGAGAACTCAGGGATAACTGCTGTGTCAGGCAGATTGATGCCCTCTCCCGGGAGGCCCGGCCCCCACCATGTGCCAGCCCAGCCAGGCCCAGAGGCACAGCTGCTCTAAAGCCGACGCAGCCCAGCCCCTGACCCTCTGGATGCTCTTTTCAGATCCAGGATGCCAGGAACCATGTGAGCCAAGCCATTTACCTCCTTGCCAACCGAGATGAGAACTACCAGTTCAAGACAGGGGCGGAAGTCCTCAAGGTGAGCTGCCCTGACCTAGCCAGGCCCCTCAGGGAGCCCTGTGCCCATGGACTAGGCCCACATGCTCAGGTGTAGCTGGAGACTGACTCTTCCCCTCTCAGTGTCCCCTTAGGTAGCTGCAGCACAGTGGCTCACAGTCTGGTACCCAGAGGCAAGCCTTTAGTTAATGACAAAGCAAAGAAATGACTCAGATGCTTTAGCTCTGCCCCTGACTTGCTGTGTGTCCTTGGGTAGTTCATCCACCCTCTTTGAACCTCCATGGCCAACAAGCTACATGAACATCAAAAGAATGGAAGGTGGGGCTCTTGACCAGGCCAGGACTTTGCTCCCTGTTAAGGGAAGAAAGGACTCAGTGCCTCCTCTGTTTCCTCACCTATAAAAATGCAAGATCTCAACTCAGCGTCCTCCAGGAAGCCCTCCCTGGCTTCTTGCATCCAAGCTGGGTTAGCGCCTCCTCTTAGCTCCTTCACGGCCTACACTGCCTCCATAAAGCCTATGCACTGGGACCTGCCTCCCATGGGCCAGTGCCCAGGAACCTCACATAGCAGAATTCTCCCAAATGGTGGCTATCCATGCAGGGTCCTGCCCCAGCCCTGCTGGAGCACTGGGCTCCAATCCTGGGAACGGAAACCACCTGGGAGAACAGAGGCCACAGCTGTTGCTTCTTGGTGCTGTCGGGAATTGGGGGGCCAGACCAGTGGCCCTCACCGCAGCTGTGGCCACCCTCCCCAGCTCATGGATGCTGTGATGCTGCAGTTGACCCGAGCCCGCAACCGGCTCACCACCCCTGCCACCCTCACCCTGCCTGAGATCGCTGCCAGCGGCCTCACGGTCAGTGCCTTTGGCATCCCCTGCTCCAGGAGGGAAGTCCCCACAGACAGGCCCAACTTGCCCCCTGGGAGGGACACAGCACAGTGGGTCAGAAGTGTGTGTCTGCAGTTCACGGGAAGCCCATCCTTGACCTCCATCATGTCACCCAGACGCGTCACCCTGTTCTGGGCCAGTGGCTTCCAACCCGACAGCACAGGAGGACCCCAGGGCACCCAGGGAAGTCTGGGAACCCTGGTGCCCAGGAGGAGGTTTGGGCGGGGTGCTTGGGTGCCCGTCAGGCAGCAGAGACCACTCACCTCCCCCCCGGGGGGTGCGGCCTGGGTGCGAGGGGCCTGACCCACCCGTGTCCCCCAGAGGATGTTTGCCCCCAGCCTGCCCTCCGACCTGCTGGTCAACGTCTACGTCAACCTCAACAAGCTCTGCCTCACGGTGTACCAGCTGCACGCCCTGCAGCCCAACTCCACCAAGGTGAGCAGACCCCTCTCGGGCCATGACACCAGCCCCGTCCTGCATCTGGCCTGACGCGCCCTGATGTTTCTGCCTAGAACTTCCGCCCTGCCGGAGGCTCCGTGCTCCACAGCCCCGGGGCCATGTTGTAAGTACCTGGGAGAGGGTCCCGGGTCCCTCCTGGAGCCACCCCTCCATCGGCTGCCCAGGCCGGCTCTCAGGGACCGCCCTCCTCCCCCAGCGAGTGGGGCGCCCAGCGCCTGGAGGTGAGCCACGTGCACAAGGTGGAGTGCGTGGTGCCCTGGCTCAACGACGCCCTGGTGTACTTCACTGTCTCCTTGCAGCTCTGCCAGCAGCTCAAGGACAAGGTTTGTGGGCACCGTGGGGGCAGAGGAGGAGGTGCAGAGCCCACCACTGGGGAGAGAGTCTGGGGCTCGTGACACACCTGGGGGCCCAGGTCTTAAAGCCCACCGTGCCCACACACCAGGCAGCCTGGCCACAGTGCCCTCGGGTGACCTCGACTCTCACCTAGTCGTGGAGGGTGCAGCAGGGGGGCTGGAGCTGAGGGGAGCCCCCAGCACCCCCTGACCACACCACTCCCTCTGCAGATCTCCGTGTTCTCCAGCTACTGGAGCTACAGACCCTTCTGAGCAGGGCGCCCCAGGAGCCTGTCCCCGAGAGGGTGGCCCCTCCCCACAGAGGCCCTCCCCACACACTCACTCCTCTCATGGAGCCCCCTTAGCTGGGCACCTTGGGCATCCCTCCCCCGCACCCCCATTTGCACACTGGGACGAACACCGGCAGTGGGGCTGGGAAGGTGGCCCTCGGGTGTCTGCACCCAGGCCCAGGCTGCAGCTGCCTCCAGAGCGATGAGAGGCAGCCCGACCCTTTTGGCAGAGGGTGGCAGGAAGGAGGAAGGCAGCAGGCAGAACTGCCCCCCGTGAACCTGCTCTAGTGCCCCGACTTCGCTCTGCAACCCCACAGGGGCCTCCGAGAAATAAAGATCCTCAGACTTTGCCTGGAGTCCCGTCTCTTGAGTGGGGCCAGCTGGGGTCCCTGGTGGTCCCCACCCCATTTGCCACACCTATCTGGGGACAGAAGGTCCGTCCCCTCGTCGTTCATGGGCCAGGTGGGAAGGTGATGAGCTCTGCTTGGGAGCTGAGACCCCTGTCTGAGACCGTGAGCTGGGTGACCTGGAGGGACGCTCGGACATCCCGAGGCACCGGGCTAAGAACACAGCAAGACGCACGCTCTGGGCAAACAGGCGTTGATACCATTGCAGCGGGATACAGGCCAGGGCAGAAGCCCTAGGGTTCCAGGGCCAAGTTGTCCACTCCCCGAGGTCTCGCCTGCAAAGCAAAGGGGCGCTATGGGCGTCGCTGGGCTCCCAGCGGCCCTCCCTGACCCCTGCCGGCCTGCGCAGCCCTGGTGCAGGCGCAGGCCCAGGCTGCACGTGGGCTCCCCTCCCTCCGCTGCCCTGGGCTCACCTTCTGGGGCCTGGGGGAGGCACAGCAGCAGTGGCAGCAGCAGTGGGCAGTGACCAGCAGCAGCAGGAACAGCACAGTGCCTGGGGGCAAGACGGACGTCCAGATGTGGCCTTGGGCTGTCCCTGGGGTGGGCCAAGGGGCCGGGGCATTGGCCACACTCACCCACGAAGATGAGGAAGACCACGAAGGCCGCGGTGTCCCACTCGGACTGGAACAGGTGGTGGCTCTTTAGTCTCCCCAGCACTTCCTGGGCCGTGACCTCCAGCTCCTGCCTCAGCTCCTCCGCGGACAGACCCATCTCAACAAGAACCACCTGTTCCAGCCCCCAGAGGGCGACCTTCAAACCCTGGGCCAGCTCGGTCCTCACTGGGCCCAGCACCTGTCCTCCCCCTGCCCCAGAGCCAGGGCCACTGCCCAGCTCTCACCACCTCTCCCTCAGCCAGCCCTGCCTCAGGCCCTGGTGTCTCGCACTCCTCTTCTGACCCCATCCTTCTGGCCCCTGTCCTGACCCTGACCCAGACAGCGCCCCCAGCAGCCCTATCACCCTCCCTCTTCCCCAAGGGCTGCCCCCCGGTACCACCTGCCTCCAGGAAGCTCTGCTCCCCTAGCTGGGCAGATCTCGGATCTGCAGAGCACAGACTGTTTCCTGCTTCCGGATCCACACCACCTGAGGCCTTGGCAACCAGCCCTGCCCTCCCCAGGGCCAGGCAGGGCTGCCAGAGCCCTGGGGAGGGGCCCCAGGCCTCAGCTGCCTCGCTGCGGGGACCTCTGGAGCCTGCCAGCTCCTCCTCTCACGGATACTCCTTTTACCTTTTCTCAATGTACCAGACAAGCAGCTGGGAGCAGGTGGGTCCTCGGTGGCCTTTGACTTGGTGGATAGAAGAGGACAGAGAGCCAGAGGAAGGGAGCACAGGCAGGGGAAGGAGGTCAGGAGTTTGACCAGGGTCCACTCCCGTCCCTGGGCAGCTGGGGCCAGTCCCACACTACACTCTTCATCCGTAAAAATAACCCTTGCAAGGAAGTGGTTGCTAGCGCAGGCAAGGTCTTTCCCCAGGGCCTTGTGCCCTGACCTTGACACCTACCACCCTGCCCTGCAGAGGCAGCTCTCTCCTCCCTTTTGTTGGCCACTGGGGGCCAGAGGCTGTGCTCAGCCCAGAGACAGGGCTATGAACCAGGTGGACACAATTCCTTGTTCTTGTGGTTCTTACTGTTTAGCAGGAAAGATAAAAAATTAAGCTGGGTACAGTAGTGCATGTCTGTAATTCCGAGACTTGGGAGACGGATGCAGGAGATCACACATTCAAGACCATCCCCAGCAATTTAGGGAGACTGTTAGCACAAAAAGACCAGGCAGGACGCAAACCTCATGAGTCACCTCCGCTGTTTATTCAGGAGGGGATTCAGGGATGAAAATGGCGTCGGTGGACCCACTTTCCTGGTGGAAAATGAGCCACTGAACAAAGAAAGGGACGGGGTTCATATAGGTTATTTTGAGGGGGGTCTAGTGAGCGTACCAGTTTGGGCACTCAGGAAGCAGGTTTGTGAGAATTTAAAAATCTGTTCTTACTGGGCAATATTTTTTCTTGGAGAAGAGTGGTGGGTGTGGGGTCAGCGTTCAGTGTTTATCTCCTTCCCTTCAGGGTCCCAGGGTGCCGTCACTGGCAAAGGGTGTGTCTGGGGAAGGATCAATGCTCGGCTTCCTTTCCAGGGACTGTTCTGCCGTGGGGAAGGCACTGGGAAAGCTCGCAGTGTGTGGCTTTCTTTTCCACCCCCTTTTCCCAGGCCTCACTGTTTGCGGTTTTTTCATTTTCTATGTGTAATAGAGACCCTGTCTCAAAATCAAAAATTAAAAAGGTTGGGGATGTAGCTCAGTGATAACGCGACCCCGGGTTCAATCCCTGGTACCAAAAAAAAAAAAAAAGACAGTCAGCACTGGCACACTTGGGCATGTTCGCTGACCCTCCTGGGCCTCTTCCTCATCCGTAAAATGGGTGCATGAGCAGCGTCCACCTCCGCAGGTCCTGAGGATTCACAGACGCATTCCCAGCATGAGGGGCACTCACGGAGGGTGGACATTAAGTGGCCATGTGGGATCACCTCCCGCTTGCAGCCCCTGTGGCTCCGGTGCGAGCTGCCACACTGCTGAGCCCATGCCACCCTTGTGGCACTTCCAGAGGTCAGGAGGCCATCTGCAGCAATTGCTGGGGAGGCAGGGACGATGCCATCACCGCACAGTCCTGGTTGGTGGCCACTAGGACATTTCCCTCCCAACTTCCGGAACTAGATGTCACCCACAGGGGTAAGCAGGTCCTGGAGAGAGCACGGTCTCTCCCAGAGGCTCATTGCCTGGGGACACCATTGCCCTCTGCTTCTGTTCCCACTGAGCCCTCAGGAAAGCAGAACCACCTGGTCTCCCCTAGCAGGGAACCCTGCCTCAGCCTTGGCATCGCTGCACTGCTCTGCTTTGGAGACCACCCCACCCTGCGGAGGTGCCTCAAGATCTCCTGCAGGAAGAGGACCTGGCCCAGGCAGGTTCACCCTTGTCCTCAGCTCCCGCCCTCCATGCCCTGAAAGTTAAGCCAGTGGTGTCTGAGCACAAGGAAGTGGAAGGCAAGCAGGGAGTGGACAGGAAGGTCAGTGCTGCTGCGCCTTCTCAGGACAAAGGAAGAGCTGACCAGGCCTTGCAGCAGACACCTTAGGACCGGCAAAGCCCACAGAGTCAGATGCCCGGACACAGGAAAGAAAGATGGGAGCCACGAGGGACGGCGGGGAGCAGGGCCTGGCTGAAGAGCCTGGATGCAGCCCAGTGGCAGAGATTCCATCCCGGCACCGCAAAACCTTAGGCTTATCAGAGCCAATCAGGGCCCTCGCGCCCTTTCATGTGTACACCACAAACCTCCTGGGCCTCGCCCGCTGATCCAGAAGCACAGGTGCTGCTCCGAGGACGCCCTCCCACACAGCCCTCCCACCCAGGCAGAGTCTCTTGGCTCTGGTCTGGGGGACCTTTACCTCGCGCTGTGTACAGGGATGCTGGGCTTGTCAGCACCTGCCCCGGGCCTGGTCCTCCTCCTGCGCACCATCTGTAATTACTCAATAAACCCTTTGATTTCAGGGCTCCCTTGGCCTCCAGAGGTTGGGTGTCACCCAGGGCCAGGGTTCTCATCTCTAAGATGCACAGGAGGACCCAGCTGGACTGCTGCCTTCTCGGCTCAGCCCAGCCCTGCCTCTTCCCCAACTGTGTGACCTCTCTTACCTGTGAATCGGGGTGGTACCCGAAGTTATTTGGTGTGGTGATTATCTAACAAGGCAACATCCCAGGGCTCCTGGAACCACGTCAGAAGCAGGGAAAGTGCCCTTTTCTAAATTGATTTCTTGGTTTTTCAATGATACAGTTAAACACACAATGGTGGCAACTATTTATGGACCAAAGAAAATACATGGGCCAGGTGTGGCAGCGCACACCTGTAATCCCCGTGGCTCGGGAGGCTCAGGCAGGAGGCCCACGAGTTTGAGGCTAGCCTCAGCAATTTAGCAAGGCCCTAAGCAACTTAGGGAGATCCTGTCTCAAAATAAACAGTATAAAGGATTGGGGATGTGGCTCAGTGGTGACGCACCCTGGTTTCAACCCCCAGTCCAAAAAAGAAAAGAAAAGAAAATCTATGGATGCTCTGGTTTGGGATTCGGGTGTGCTTCCCCAGCAGAGTAGTCAAGGGACAGGAACTTGGAAACCAAGTCCAGCTCTGGCATTGGCCAGCTGGTGACCTTGGGGACCTCAGCGTGCATCTCTAAGAGGGGGTGGTATGGGATTTGGCAGGGTCACTGGTGCTGTGGGGGAGAGGACAGAGGATCAGCCACCTTCTTGGCCTCTCCTGCTGCAGGTGGGGGTCACAGGAAGGAGGGCTTGAGTTCAGATTCTGTGGTCAACTGCCACCCTCCCCTCCCCCTCCCCATGACACCAGGACCCGCCAGCCCCCGGCAGCTCCCACGGGACTCTAGCAGGTGCCACCCAAAGCCGATTCTTTTTTCTTTGTCCCTCCTGGGCTGGCCGCTGCTGGCTGCCTGCCTGCTCCCTGAGGCCATCTTCCCTGCCCCACACCTGGGCTTTGGTCAGTCCCTCTGTGTCTGTAGCCTCTCTACTCCCATGTGTCTCTCTCGCTCCCAACTCTGCTAACTCTGTTTGTGTGTCCCCCAGGGGAAAGTGGGGCACCCACTCCCCAAGTTCCCTGCTGGGACACGAGCCCACTGCCCACTTCCCCACTGCCCATGGACCCTTCCAGGACTGCGGTCCAGCCAAACATCCCCCTGGGTTTGCCAAGCCTGAGCACAGAGCCCCTAGACCCAGAGTCCCCTGTGCTGGGGGGAGGGTAGGCCTGTGGGGCCGGAGCCTCTGGACGGGGTTCCAGCCCCCCCAGCCTTGAACCCTGGGGGCTCGGACAGAGCAGGGGCTGCAGAGAGAGGGGTCAGTGCTCAGAAGTGAGCAGCCCCTTGGCGTCGCTTCCCCCTCCACACCCAGGCCAGGCCAATGGACTCCCTGAGGAGGCCCCTCTCGCCCTGCTCCTCGCGGCCCTCCAGCCCCAACAGCCCCCCCTGTGAGGCCTCTGTGGCTGTGGGTATCGAGGCCGTGCTGGACCAACTGAAGATCAAGGCCATGAAGATGGGGTTTGAGTTCAACATCATGGTGGTGGGTGAGTCGGGGCAGGGATCACAGAGAGAAGGACCGATGCACGGGACAAGCCCGTGGGCCTGGGGGTGTTGCTCATCCCCCCAGTCTAGAGTCCCCATTTGTCAAAGAGCCCAGCCATCGAACCTCACAGGAGTACTACGGTGGAAAGTCTGGGAATCAGTCATTAGACAAAGATTGCCCATAAAGCCCCAACCAAGTGTCAAGGAATGATTTGGGAGGGTCAGACTCCTGGACTTGGAGCCCAGGTGTGATCTTGGGTCGATGTCACTGATGTTGATGTGGGTGGGTTTTATTTGTAAATATTGGTTGAACTGTCCTTCGGTGGACGGCCGAATAAGCAAAATGTGGCTTATGCATATGATGGAACATTATTCAGTCGTGAAAAAGAATGAAGCACTGACACGTCTGGGACATGACTGGATGTTGTTCTAAAGGAAAGAAACCAAACACCAAGGCCAGAAAGTACAGGATTCCCTTTCCATGGAATGCCCAGAACAGGCAAATCCAGGGACAGAAAGCAGAGGAGTGGTGCCAGGGGCTGGGGAGAGGAGGGGATGGGGGTGGGCAATGGCCTCACAGGTACAGTCTTTTTCTGGGGTGATGATAATGTCCTGGAACCAGAGCGAGGCGGCGGTCACGGGACTGTGAATGTGCACGGTGCCACCTGGGGGTTGGCCCGGGGTTGCTCTACCTCTGAGCTGCACCCCAGGCCTTTAGAGGCTTGCTGAGCGGCCCAGGCTGGCTTGCACTCGCGGTCTTGGCCTCTGCCTCTCCAGCAATGCCTCTTCACTTTAAAATGATAAGGGTCATTTCCGCCATGTAGATTCTTCCTCAAGAAGCAGAGGAGAGGAGCACACTGGGCTGGCTGCCGGCCGAGGGCACTTGTCTGTCTTTACCCCAGGCCCAGAAAACAGCAGCTGTCTGAAAACCCGTGTGGGTGACATTGGAGGGGCCGCCCAAGCGGGGCACTGTGCCTGACTGCTGCCCTCTGGTCACTCCCAGGGCAGAGCGGGCTGGGCAAGTCCACCATGGTGAACACCCTGTTCAAGTCCAAGGTGTGGAAGTCGAGCCTGCCGGGCCTGGCCACGCCCACGCCCCAGACGCTGCAGCTGCACTCGGTGACCCATGGTGAGTGAGCCCCCGCCGCGCCCCACCCCGCTGGGTCCGATCTCTCCCTCCACTCTCCCCCGCAGTCATCGAGGAGAAGGGCGTGAAGCTGAAGCTGACGGTGACGGACACGCCCGGCTTTGGGGACCAGATCAACAACGACAAGTGGTGGGTCCTGGTGGGCAACTGCTGGGCCTCCCCACTCCCAGCCTGGTCTTCCTACCTCTGGGGAGCACCAGCTCTAGAGAGGTCAGCCATGTCCTCTCAAACAGAAGGCCAGCCAGGAGTGGCAGCACAGGCTTGTAATACCAGTGACTTTGGAGGCAGAAGCAGGAGGATCACAAGTTTGAGGCCAGCCTCAGCAAGTTAGCAAGGCCCTAAGCAACTCAGTGAGACCTGTCTCAAAATAAAAAAATAAAAAGGACTGGGAGGTGGCTCAGTGGTGAAGCACCCCTGGGTTCAATCTCCAGCCCAGACCAGGGTGGCCAGGTGGCCCGGGGTTTCTCTCCTGCTCTTTTCCCTACAAAGTAGGTGCTATCATGGCGCCCGTGTCACAGACAAGGAAGCCGAGGCTCCAGCGAGAATGGCAGGGGTCTTTCTGTCTCATGATGCAAAGGGCTGAGAAGGGCCATAGAGCACAGAGCCAGCCTTGGCAACGGGGGTCAGCTGAGGACCAGGGAGGCAGGCAGGCCGGGGCTCTGCTCTGAGGGGAGGTGTCTCCGCCAGCTGGGACCCCATCCTGGGCTACATCAATGAGCAGTACGAACGGTACCTGCAGGAGGAGATCCTCATCACCCGGCAGCGCCACATCCCTGACACGCGGGTGCACTGCTGCGTGTACTTCGTGCCGCCCACTGGGCACTGGTGAGGTGGCTGAACCGGCTGGGGAGGGCCTCCCGCACAGGGCACAGAGGAGGAGTCCCCGCGTGGGCTTCAGGCTGGGTCCCCCCACTGGTTCCCTCTCCCCACACCACCATCGCTGCCCTGCCCGGGCAGCCTGCGGCCCCTGGACATCGAGTTCCTACAGCGCCTGTGCCGGACTGTGAACGTGGTGCCTGTGATTGCCCGGGCTGACAGCCTGACCATCGAGGAGCGAGAGGCCTTCAGGAGCAGGGTGACCTGGGTGCTCAAGGCAGGGCTGGGTCAGTGTGGCACAGAGCAGAGGGGCGGGTGGGCTGAGGTTGCCTGTGTTTGGTTTGCAGATCCAGGAAGACCTGAGAAATCACTGCATTGATGTGTACCCCCAGAAATGCTTCGACGAGGACGTCAATGACAGGATCCTCAACAGCAAGATTCGGGTGAGCAGTCACAGGGGCAGAGTGTAGGTGGAACTCAGGTTCTGTCTCTGCAACTCAGGGCAACGCCCCCGTACTAGCAGATACAATTCTCCATCCTTTACAAACTCAAGTGAGCAAGACACGGCTCATGCCAATGATCCCCAGGGCAGGAGTCAGTGTTGGCAGATCACATCTCTAACAGGGGGCTTGTATCCTGAGTATATAAAGAACTCTAACAACTCAACAATACAAGCCCAAAGGGCAAGGGCTGGGGGTTTGGCTCAGTGGGAGAATAAGGGGTTCAATTCCCAGCTCTCAAAAAAAGAGTAGGTAAAAGATTCGAGTAGACATTTCCCAAAGAATACATAAAAGCTGGGTACAGTGGGGCATGCCTGGAATCCCAGCTAATGAAGAGGATGAGGCAGGAGGATGAAAAGTTCAAGGTCATCCTGGACAACTTAGTAAGACTCTGTCTCAAAATAAAAAATAAAGCCAGGTGTGGTGGCGCACGCCTGTAATCCCAGCACTTTGGAGGCTGAGGCAGGAGGATTGCGAGTTCAAAGCCCGCCTCAGCAACATAGAGAGGCCCTAAGCAACTCAGTGAGACCCTGTCTCTAAATAAAATACAAAATAGGACTGGGGATGTGGCTCAGTGGTGGAGGGCCCCTGGGTTCAGTCCCCAGTACCAAAAATAAATAAACAAACAAATTAATTAATTAAAAAAACAGATTGGGGGTGTAGCTCAGTGGTACGGTGCTTGTGTAAGACCCTAGGTTCAACCCCCAGAAACACGCACACACACAAAGATATACAAAGGGCTCAAAATCACACACGAAAGTGTCTGAGAGCAGATGTGTGCAGCACACCTGTAATCCCAGCAACTCAGGAGGCTGAGGCAGTTGGATCACAACTTCAATCACAAGTTCAAAGACAGTCTCAGCAACCTGGCAGGACTTCACCTCAAAATAAAAAATAAAAAGGGCTGGAAATGTTGCTAAAGGGTAAAGGGCCCTGGGTCCCTGGGTTCAACCTCTAGTACTTAAAAAAAAAAAAAAAAAAAAAAAGGTACCCAACATCAAAAGTCGTTAGGGAAACACAAATCTCACAGACCACCCCAGTTAGGATGGTGTCGTAGTTGGTTTTCTGCTGCTAATAATAGAACACCTGAGACTGGATAATTTATAAAGTATGAGATTTATTTAGATCCCAGTCCTAGAGGCTGAAGTCCAAGAGAGGGCAACCATATCAGGTTGGCTTTCCTCATGTTGCCCCACACATGATGGAAACTAGGAAGTGGATATGTCTGAAAAGAGATCCCGTGGCTGGAGAGGAGGTAAGAAAAAGTGGAGGAAGCCGAACTTGCTTTATAACAACCCTGGGCTCCCTCACCCACCTTAACCCTCATGATAACCCCAGAAGGGATTACTGCTTGATTCACAGGTGAGAGGTCTGACGTTAGCAAGACCTCATACTCATGTATATATGTGATACATATGAAATGTGTGTGATGTATGTGCAATATAATATTTTGCATATATGTATATATTACATATTGATTTTTATTTTTTACGTTTTGCAGTGCTGGGGAGGAACCCAGGGTCTTGCACATGCCTGGCACGGTTCTGCCACTGGGCTTCACCCCTAACCCCAAGATTATATTATCACTGTGGTTATTAACAGGACAGAGGTCCCAGAGGTGCTCGGCTGACCTTGAACTATGCTAAATGCTTTGCACACGTCCACAACGCCTCTGTCAGTCCCCTGGCGTCCTCAGGGCAGGCATGGGTTAGACTGTATCGTGGATTCCCCAGAACACTGTGCTCCTTCTACCCTGTTCCCTCCCACGGAGGCCATGCCCCCACCAGCCCGGCCTCCCCTAGGTGCCTCCCCTCCTCTCCTAGGAGCGGATCCCCTTCGCCGTGGTTGGGGCAGATCGAGAGCACCTGGTAAACGGGAGGTGCGTGCTGGGCCGGAAGACCAAGTGGGGCATCGTGGAAGGTCAGTGCAGGGACTCTGGGAGCTCAATGGGGAGCGGGTGGGAACCAGGCCCAGCCTGCACCTTAGGGATCCGGGCCCTGGGTAGGGAAGCCCGTGGAGAGGAGCACATACCTGAGAAATGCCCCTTTCCAGCTGGAGGCCGCAGGAGAGCTCTCTGACTTGGCCTCAGTTTCCTCTAGTAAAACAGGCAGCATGGTCATTTGGGGACAAAGGTCCAAGTCCCCACAGAGTGGGCGAGACAATAATGGAGGGGGAAACACGGTGAAGGAAACAGGGGGCACGAGCTTAGGGAGCCAGCGGGCCTTGCTGAGGCAGAGGCTGGACAGAAGGTCGGCCCAGGCCTACCCTTCAGTTTACCGTGCTCGTCATTAGAGATGCGTGCATGTCCCCCATGGTGCAAGGTGCAAACTTGACACAATGACGGTGGGCTCCCCGCCTCAACAACCATCCGTAGCAGACCCTGTCCCCGGCCCCAGGACAGACAGTGGATGAATAAAGGACTAAATGAGAGAACCCAGGGAGGAGGCTGGGTAAGACGAACATGCAGGGAGGGGCAGTGACGGCCATAGCACACAGCAGGGCTCACGCAGCACCCGCTGAGGCCAGGGTGGCCTCGGGAGCCACTCAGTCTGTGTCTTGCAGTGGAGAACATGGCACACTGTGAGTTTCCTCTCCTGAGAGATCTGCTCATCCGGTGAGGCCCGGGAGGCCAGGAGGGGGGCGCAGGGCCACTGTGGCCAGGGCTGACCTGCCTCCTGTCGCCCAGCTCCCACCTCCAAGACCTGAAGGACATCACCCACAATGTCCACTACGAGAATTACCGTGTTGTCAGACTCAACGAGAGCCACCTGCTGCCCCGCGGACCGGGCTGGGTGGACCTGGCCCCGGCCTCCACCCAACAGCTGACCACCCCTGTACCTTTGAAGGTCCGCAGGCGGGTCCAAGACGACCCCAAGGATGAGTTCTAAGCATCCCAGGTTCCCCGGGTCCTCACACCCAGTCCCTAATATATACTTTTGGACTAGAGCATCTATTAAAGGTGGACATTGCTTTTTATGAGAAGCTGTGCTTTGACAAAAGGCGTTTCCAAAATGACTTCTTTGCCAGGTGCAGTGGCAGACACCTGTAATCCCAGCGGCTCAGGAGGCTGACGCAGGAGGATCACGAGTTCAAAGCCAGCCTCAGCAAATACGAGGCTCTAAGCAACTCAGTGAGACCCTGTCTCTAAATAAAATACAAAATAGGGCTGGGGATGTGGCTCAGTGGTCAGATGCTCCTAGTTCAATGCAAGGTACCACCCCCCACCCCCGGCAAAAAAAAAGAAAGAAAATGATTTCTTTGAACAAACCTCAGATAAAAGTATGGTGCTATTTTAACAGCATGAGACCCGAGACCCAAGACCCAAGGTCCTCGGGAGGTTGACCGGAGCAAGAGTCCAGTTACAAAGTTAGGCTCTCCCATTTGTCCTGACCTCCCACTCTTGGCCTAGGATTAGGCTATGCACACTTAACCCCCCATCCTTGGTGGCCTGACCTTCAGCTTCTTCCCCTGAGCCACTGGAGCCGTGTGGGCGCTGCCTGCCTTCTTTCCCCGCCCCAGCAGACCAAGCTGGTGAGCAGACAGCTCCAAGCTCTGGCCAAGTGGAAGCAAAAATCCCAGTGGGCAAGTCACCTGCTCTCCCCGCTGCCTCAGCCTCTGCATCTGTAGAGTGGGGTGACTGTGTTGCTCTTGGTGGCACTGGTGCTCAGACAAAACTGAACGGCTCCTGGAGTGCCTGCCACAACCTGAGAAAGGGAACACAGACAGCGCTGATGGCACCCGGGCCTCCAAGGAGGAGAACCTGGGGCAGTGTGTGAGCTGCACTCCCCCAGGATCCTTGAAGATGGATGAACTTCGCATGGTCGGGCGGAAGCTAAGTCAGCTTGGCAACTAAGGGAAGGGTGCTGCCGTCCCTGTCAGGAGCGAGGAGGTGATCTTGGTAAGGACGCTGAGCAGAGTGTTATCCGAGCTACAGGCCACCTCCTCCACGAAGCCTTCCTTGACTTCCCCAGCTGATGCGGGCTGGAGTGTGGCTCAGTGGTAGAGCAACCCTGGATCCCACTCTACTACCCACCCACCTCCCCCTCTATATATGATAAACCTTTACTTTTTTTTTTAATCTCAGTATTTCATCACAATGATGGAGAACCGACTAACACAATCCAGAACAAACATCTTCGAGGTGGCACATGGCCACACAGAGGATGAGACACTGTCCCATGCCCTGGCATGTTCCCCAGTTAGAGATCAGCCCGAGGCAATGTGGCAATGGCTACAGTTGTGCAAAAGCGCACGCCCTTTGGCTCAGCAAGTGCATTTCTAGGGATGGATATTACGCCGGCCCCGCATGCCTCCACATCAGCACCACTGACATTTGAGGCTCTAGAAGGCTCTCCTGTGGATGTTCAGCAGCATCCCTGTCCTTCACCCGCTAGATGCCAGTAGCAACTCCCCCATTCTGACAACTAAAAATGACCTTGAACATTGGGCGTATCAGCTGGGGTACAGAGTATCTCCAGCTGGGAACCACTGACAGCTGTGCTCCTCCCAAGGCATCCAGTGTAGCAAAGAATGGGAAACAATGTACCAGTCCCCCAGGACACCCAGACCACTGTATTAGTTTCCTATGGCTGCTGTAACAAATTAGCACATTAGAGGCTTGTGGGAAGTCTAAAATCAGCATCACTGGGCAAAAGGAGGGCTCCTGCGCTGATCTAGCCACCATGTTACCCCTCTCTGACTCCATCTGCCTAGCTTTTCTTCTGAGCAGCTTTCTTGTGTAGTCACCTTGGATTCCAGGAACAACAGGTCTGATTGATAAGCATCTTTATGACAAGAGACTGAAACTACCCCAGGCAACAGTGAGTCTCAGCAGATTATCCCATGATGAGACTGACTGCCCCCTAAACAGAAGCAATTACCCCATGAACGGAGCTGAGACTGCCCCCTAAGCAGGAGCCATCATTCCACAGAGGGGAGAATTGCCCTCAAGCCATGACGACCTTCCCAGAGTCTCACAGAACTAGTCCTGAGGTAATGATCAACCCGAGTGAGGCAGGAACAAGGTGAACTACTCTGCTAGCTATGCAACCCCAGGGGCCAAGCAAGCCCCCACCCATGCCTTTGTTCCCTTTTCTTTAAAACCTCAGTTTCTGTTCACCATTTGAGGACAGATCTTTGGTCACTGTACCTCTGCACGGTCACGCTGCCTTCCCCTGGGTCAAATCCCCCTCTGCTGCTCTCTTACAAGGAGCCTTACTGCTGTGACTACACTGAACCCACCAGGATAATCCAGAATGATCTTTCCATCTCAAAATCCTGAATTCTATCACCCTTGCCCAATCCCTTTTGTCAAATAAGGTAACAACATATTGAACAGAGTAATTCCAAGACATATCATTTAAAAAAAAAAAAATTACTTCCTTGAAAAGGTTTTTTTATCTTAGAGCTACTTCCTCTCTTCCCACCTTTAACATCCCTCTCTCTGGGTAGGCTAAATTCTAAAGGCCCTCTGCAACGCCTCTCCTATCCTCAGTACAAAAAGTAACGTGTTTATCCAAAAAGAAAATGCAACAGGGGCACACCTGTAATCCCAAATACTTGTGAGGCTGAGGCAGGAGGACTGCAAATTCAAGGCTAACCAGGGCAATTTAGTGAGGCCCTGTCTCAAAATAATAAAAAGGGCTTGAGGTACAGCTCATTGGCAGAGCACCCTGAGTTCGATCCCCCTAGTTTAGGGAAAAGAACGAAATGCAGACGCTGAGCGGGCGAGCTATTAAGCGGGTGAATGGATGAACGCTTGTGAACGAGCTACTCCACCCTGCGCAACCTGCGCTGCCCGTGTGGACACCAAAGACGCGGCCCCCGCAAGCTGCGGGGCCTTCCTCCGGAGACACGCAGGGTCGCCTCCAGCGGAGACCCGCACAGCCTCAGCGCGGGACCGCCGGCGCTGCGCGTGGCACCCTGGGAAGTGCAGTACGGCCCGCCCCCCACCGCTCCAGCCCCGAGACTTCCGCTCCCGGCGGACACCGTCCTCGCGCGAGGCTTTGAGAAATACGCACGAGACAGCCTGGATGGATCTGGGCCAAGGGGAGGGGCGCGCGAGCGGAAGGGGTGGGGCCTGAAGGAGCCTGAGCAGTTTCCGCTTCGAGGCCCCGCCCCGGAAGCCGATGTGGGGGGTGAGCATGCGCCTGCGCCTCCTGGGCGGGCTCGGGGCCGTGTCTCCGGTGTGCTCCGCAGAGGGGAACTCGGCGGAGCGAGTTAGTCCAGAGTGAAGGTAGAGAGAGTCGCGGAAGAGCCTGCTCCGGCCGGGGGATGTCCGGTTTGGGATGGGGGCTAGAGAGGTGAACCTGCCGGTTAGGTGCCGAGGTTCTGGCCAGAGGAGCAGGTTCCCGTCCAGTTTCTCTACTTCCTACCCGTATTGACTGTATGTTCCTGCTTGGGTTCAGTCCTTAAAACTCGCAGAGTTCTAGGGTCTTTACGTTTTGGTTGTGGGATTTTTTTAACCTGTAAAGTGAAGATTATCAAAATATCTCTATGTACTAAAGTAGGAACAAACGAAAAGCAAACGTGTATTCTGTTGCTCAAGAATTGGTAGGCTCCGAGTGTGATGGTTGTATGCCTGTAACCCCAGCGACTCTAGAGGCTGAGGCAGGGATATGCCCACAAATTAGAGTTCAATATTTGTTATTCTTTTTGAATTTAGCCTGAGGACATGCACTTTACAAGTTATTCCAGCTGGGTTTGATGGTGCTCTCCTGAGGATCGCAGATTTGAGGTCACCGTGTCTTAAGAAGGGCTGGGACTGTAGCAGGCAAGGGATATTATCTGGGGAGGAAAAGCACATAGGAGTTGACCCGGGACCTTTATCTCTTGGCAAAGACATTGGCAGGTTTCTTCTTTCTTCCTTTTTTTTTTCTTTTTTTTTGAGATGGGGTCTTCTTGTTTTGCCCAGGCTGGTCTTGAACTCCTGGACTTAGGCGGTTCTCCTGGCACAGCCTCTTGAGCTATAGGCGTGTGCTTCTGCCCTGGGGCTTCTGCCCTTGGGCTTTTCTTTCTTTGAGCAGCTTTTGCTCTTGGAAATGAGGACACCGAAGAGTACTTCCTACTTTTTCTGTATAGAGCTTGACCTGCTCCTCCTCTGCTCCCTTAATCAGGTCAGTGCTTGTCCTGGCCTGTGTATTCTGTGTGTGCTCTCTGCAGAACACAGCTACCTAGTTTCAGGATGTTTTTGCCTTTTAGCCCAGTAGTGAAAGCTCTCAGGGGCACATGGAACCAACCAGAGGTGGCCAGGCCACCCTTCCACCAGCTGGCAGAGCCCAGTGTTGCTGCCCACCTTCCTCCCCACACGTCCCCCACACCCTCACTCATTTCTCTCACATCTGGGCCAGGGCTGCAGGGTCTTCCCGCTTCCTGGTCACAGCTGTTCATGCCCTCAACCTGTGCCACACCTTGGTGGCTTCTCATGTGGAGCCTTTCGGTCTCCCACTGCTGGGGCCTCCTGCTGCTTAGGAGTCCTTGCCTGCTGTTCTGTCTCTAGCCATCATCTTCTTAGGACGATATAGATGGGAAGTTTGAAGTTCCAGGTGTGTGCTGTGGGGTAGGACTTCCATGACTCCTTTTATGGGTGGGGCCTGGAGAGTGACAGATGCCTTGCCAGGGCCAGGTGGCAGAGCTGAACTCCCACCACCTCTTCCTGCAGCTTCTCCTGTCAGTAATTCACAGGCAGAGTTGAATTTGGAACAAACACTTTATTTTCAAATACTGTGAGACATTCTAAACGAACCTAGTGGCATTAAAAGGAGAAAATGAGGTTAGAGAAAAAACAATCACCTTTGCTCTTGACAGCTAAGTGCTGTGGTGAAGGCTGCCTGGAGACCACACTGCCCACTGTCTGGGCCTTGCCCCAGAGCCAGAGGGGAGGGGCTGGCTCAGGCCTGGCTGGAGAGGCTTCCTGCAGCCTTGGTGGAGACCTGCTTGGCATTTAGCTTCTCATGGAAATGCCTTCATGGTTGGGAGTGGGAGCTGTGGTGGGCCTCCAGGGGCCAGATCAGATGGTGTCTGAGAGCAGGAGTTTGTGGCTCTGGTCATGGCTGCTAGCTGGTGTCTGTGATGTTGCTGTGGCCGGGAAGGGCCCAGCTCTTATCCTGGCTAAGGGCTTGATATAAAGGGAAACTTGTGTACCCTCTGTTGTGGCAACTGGCAGAAACCCCCAGTTTGAATGTTGGAACATTTACCCAGATGCCAAGTGCCAGCTTTACCTCCTAAGCCATGGCATGGGGGGACCCGAGTGACATGGTTTCGCTGCTTCTCCACAGGGCAGGCAGGGGCCCTGGGCCTTGTCCTGGATACAAGTTGGCAAGAGATCAAAGGTGCCACAGATCAGGGCCTAAAAAGCAGTTACTAAAGGACTCTAAGATGGGGAGTTGGGGGACAAGCTTGCAGAGTAACAGGGTTGGGGGGCCTGGCATCTCCCTTGGCCAGGCCCCAGCAGGGGACCAGCTGGGGCCTGCTCTCACTGGTTATCGATGTGGGTGGGTACTGTTCCATTCCAGTGTTCTGTCTAGGTTCACCTTTAGTTCGGAAGGATTCTGGAGCCCATGTGTGCCTTTGTATCTTGGGGAGAGAGAAAAAAAAAAAGCAATTTCAATTGTTACCTTTTTGTCAAAAAAATATTAAGTCTGCATGTGTGTGAGTTTGAATAAGCTGTGTTAATTTAGGTACATGAAATAGCAAGTATTCAGGGACCCAGAAAAAAGGCTGAAGTCTCTTTCAACCCTGAAATTATATAGATATGTTTTACTTAGTCTTTAAAAAGACCTTGAAAAATGGAAAAGATGTCAGAGCCTCACAGTCCCACTGAGAACCAGAGTTCTGCTGTTTCCTTCCTGGCTCTGCAGACGCCGGGGCCCACTTGGTTTCCCAGAGTTGCTGTCATACTTCAGGTATAAATTTGTGTTTGAATCTGCTGTGTGCATGAAAATCATGACAATTCTAGTAGAGGCAGGGGTGAGTCCACAGTGAGGGACTGCCCCCACAAAGCTTCCTGCTAGTGGACACATTTGGACAGCAAGGGGCCCACCAGTGCATGAAAAGTCAAGACGATCCCACCTGCTCCTCAGATCCCATTACCTGAAGCACCTATAGTTGGCCTAGAGGAGGCACCAGGACCTCCCTCGCTGACTCTGGCTCAAGAGGGTCCTCCAGGGCCTTGGGATGTTCTCCTTGGAGTCTGGCCTGGGTGCTTTGCCCCTCCGCCCAGAGTTTGACTTGTTCCTTCCTCTCAGTTGCATCTTCAGGGGTTTTTTGGCCACCTGGCCCCTCCCTGACAGGCAGCTGGGGCACAGCTGTCCCCTTCCGAAATGCCCTCAGCTGCTGGAGCAGCTGACTCTTGCCAGTACAGCTCCTGCAATGTAGTAAACCACCTCAGTCAGTGCTTCTGAGGCCAGTCCTCTCCGCACGTCACCACTGAAACGGGCAAAATGGGAAGCTTTAGGTTAAGGACATGATTCAGGCAACCTCTGTCAATGACTGGGATCCTGTTGGGAATGATGGATACCTATGGCTTCCCCTTCTCTGCTTGGTGGGTGCAGTAAGACCTTACCATGTGGAGGCAGTTTTCAGCCCCCTCAGTGGCTCTGGACATCCCCAGAGGCTTCCCACCCACTGTCACCATCTATGCTGTCTGTAACATTCTTATGGAAGGAGCTCTCTAGAGGAGTGCACTAACTCGTGCCAGACAGGGTCTTGCCAAGTTGCCCAGAGTGGCCTTCAACTTGAGATTCTCCAGCATACCTTTTTTTTTTTTTTTTTTTTGAACCAGGGATTGAACTCAGGGACACTCGGCCACTGAGCCACATCCTCAGCCCTATTTTGTATTTTATTTAGAGACAGGGTCTCACTGAGTTGCTAAGGGCCTCGCTAAGTTGCTGAGGCTGGCTTTGAACTCGCGATCCTCCTGCCTCAGCCTCCCAAGTCGCTTGGATTACAGGCGTGTGCCACCACGCCCGGCTCCAGCGTAGCTTTAATATCTTCAAGCCTGGACCAACAAAATATCTGCCACTGAGGATCATTTACACGCCCAACTCTGGAATCCTTTGAGGTAGGAACTAAAATCATCCCCCATTTCTGGATGAAGACATTAAAACATGGTGAGATAAAGCTATCTTCCAAAGGAGCAGCCTGATTCCAGAGCTGAGAGTCATACAGGAGGTGCTCAGTTCTCCTGGGAGGGACCACACTCCTCAGCCAGGGCAGGGACCTTGCCTAGCCCATATACCAACAGCAGCTCTGGCCTTGGAAAGCGAGGCTTGGCCAATGGAGGCCCCTCCGGCTCTGCAGTCTGAGCGCAGTTACTGTCACAGGCTTCTGGCAAGAGGCCTGTTCAGCGCAGCCCCAGTGCTTTCCCTGCAGTTCCTAGCCACATCCGTGGGAGCTGCATGAGGCCCTGGCATTGCCAGGTGCCATGGCACGTAATTCTCATTTGTCCATGACCACAGGATGGGGCCTCCCTCACGTCCCTGCATGACGCTTTGCTTTTTAATTCACCAAGCCTTTCACTTCCAGAGAACAACCATCACTTCATCCCATCCCTACACGGTCTCATCACTCCCACTGCCATGAGTGGCAGGGATCAAGATCAATTTGGGGAGCTGTTTTTCAGATAGAAAATGTATGAAGTCCTATTCAAGAGGCAGCGAGGGTATCCTCAGCCATGTCCCGGGCACAGCAGGCCAGGCTGAGGCGTGTGCTGGATCTAGCTGGGCTTTTTCCAGCTTCCTCCCCAGCCCCGACATCCTCCCTGCCCTTATGTGTGGGCCCTCTGGGTACAGGCAGAGAGCTTAAAGTCCACTATGCCAGGTCAACAGAGGGAACTTCACCAGGCAGTGCAGGGCCTTGTGTGATTACCGAAGGTCCTGGGAGATAGCAGCTGCCTGCCGTGCTGGGCTCTGCTGGGCTTCCAGAGCTGCTGTCTCTGCTGCATCCTCCTCACTGTCAGAGGAGCTGTGGCTGGAGCTGGGGAAGAGAGGAAATGCATTCCCTGGATGTGTCCCAGTGCACTCTGGCAGGCCTGGTCCCTACCAGGAACTTGGAAGTGCTCCTCTGGGGACTTGAGGCAGCCAAAGTGCAACAGCTGAACTGAAAGGGCCACAGGACTTCCTGCTACCTGGTGGGGAGATATAGGTGATGTTCTCCAGCCCAGGTGAGGCTTGCCTTCTGCCCCTTTCTTCCCTCCCTATAGGACCAGGTGGGACTGGCCAGACCTGTTTCTGGCTAAAAGCACTTCACACACCAGCCACTTTCCAAGCCTTTTGAAATTCCCTGTTTCTTCCCACAGGAACTGCCAGAGGCCTCATGAGGCTAAGTGGAGAGTCTGCTGCGGGGCTGTCACTGCTCTCTGTACCTTCCTGGAGACTGGTGGTCAGGCGGCTCTGGAGGCTCCGACTGCCTCAAATCTATAAAGATGGTGGGAGGCTCTATCTTCAGCCTCATGCTGTCAGCCAGCTGCTGGGCTGGCTCGGCCTGGAAGCCTGGCTTCATTGAGGCACATCTGCAACAAGAGAAAGGCAGTGTGGCTGGGTCCTTTCTAGTGATTACTGCAGCCCTTGGGCTTGTCCATCACGCTGTTTATGGCAGCCACTGGAAGCATGCCCACCAGGTGAAGGCAGGCACTTCCAGCCCCTCTGCTCTTCCATTCTGCACAGCACCCTCAAGCAAGGCCCATGCTGCCAACAGTAGTTGGCATGAATAAGATGCCGTGAGTCCATGCTGTCCAACGTGGGGCCTCTTAACCAGAGGTGGCTGCTCACATTTACATTTCTGCAGTGTTGGGATGGAATCCAGGGCCTCACACATGCTGGGCAAGTGCTCTACCATGAGGCAACATCCCTGATAAAAGGGCTGAAGGAGTAGCTCAGTGATAAAGCAAGCCTGGGTTCAGTCCCCAGCATCCAAGACGAAAAATGATGGCAGGGGTTATGACTGGCAAGAAATCCTACCTGCTTTGGGCCTCCTGCTCCTCTGTGTCTTGGGGTGTGTCAGCAGGCAGCTTCCGGGCAGGGGCAGAGACTCTGGACTGCACGGCACACAGGAGAGCCAGCTGTTCCAGGAGCCTGTCCTGGGAGCGGGGTGCAGTACGGGCTGTGAATTGTCAGAGGAGAGGAGGCTGCTTAGTGGGGATTGGGCCCCCTTGGCATACAGCAGCGTGAGACTCAGGACCCCTTAGGCCTCTGCTTGCATGTGTCTCAGTCTCAACTGTAGCCCCAGCCCTTTGTGAGGTCTCCAGTGAGCTCGGCATGGCTGAGGGGAGCAGTGTCGTGGGGCAGGGACCACTGCATTTGAGCCTCATGAAGTAGGGGCAGCCAAGTACTTGAAGCTTGTCACTCCCTACCCCCCACATCAGGGTAATCATAATAAATGATTGCCCATGTGTGCTTTTTAAAATAGCAAATGGGATCACCTTATAGGTTTATTTCAACTCCATTTTTATTTGCCCTATAGATTATATCTTCCTACATTAGCAGGGATTTTCCTCACTAAGCAGCAGAGTAGTCGGGTATAACTGGCTCAGCTAGACTCCTTTGCATATGGGTGTTTCCAAGTTTTCATAGTTTTAAAGAGCAGTGCAACAAATATCCTTGAATACCCACTATGTGTTTAGTAGAGATTTTCAAAATGGAATAGCTTACTCAAATGGAAATACAACTTTAAATTTCCAAATACTCAAATTTAAATACTTTAAATGTGCCTTTAAAATACATTAGATTCAGTTAGACACTACTGCACATGTCTGTGATCCCAGCTGGCTGGGAGGCTGAGGCAGAAGGATCGTAAGTTTGAGGCCAGCATGGGCAACCTAGTAAGACCCTGTCTCAAAAAGAGCTGAGGATGTAGTTCAGGGGTAGAGAGCACCCAAGTTCAACAACCAGTACCACAAAGAGTAAATACGTAAAGACACAAAACAGGCTACATTCTGAACACTGCCCTCCAGAAGGCACAAACTACACAGAAGGCACAAATACTCCCAGCTTGTGGGAGGGTTTCCCAAGTTCTGTGTAAAGGGTATGCACTACAAAGCTTATGAAAACAGCACAGGGCTGTGGGTCTAGTGGAATCTTTTTTTTTAAGATGTTGATAGACCTTTTTTCGCATATTTATATGTGGTGCTGAGGATCGAACCCAGAGCCTCACACGTGCCAGGCAATGCTCTACCGCTGAGCCACAGCCCCAGCCCCTAGTGGAGTCTTGATCTGAAACAGGGGCTAGAAAACTGGCACCTGCCTCTACTCACTATTTGGGCCCAAAGGGTGGGGAGCTTTTGTTACTTGCAGAAATTCCCAGAGCAAGGCCACAAGTGCCATGGCAAGGATGACATCCTTAGCCTTCCCTGTAAGCAGGAGTGTGAGCAGGAGCTTCCGGGAGGGGTAAGAGGTGGGACTGGGACTGGGGACATGACTCGGGGAGAGCACTTGCCTGGCATGTGCAGGGCCCTGGCTTCAATCCTCAGCAAAACTTGTGTGTGTGAGGCAAAACCAACTTTGCCCCAAAGAGAGAAAGGGCAAGGAGAAGGAAAGAAGCTGGTGTGGGTCATGGGGCAGGGGCCAAGTCTGAATGTCCCTTCTGTGTCGCCAGGGCCTGAACATGCCTCACACAGCAGGAAGCCATATGTGAATATATATACATATTCATTCAGTGAATGAATGATGACTGAATTCTCAAAAGGACTGACAACCTGAGTGTTCAGGCCGAGCAAGCACAATGGCTGCAGGGCTGACCATGCCCCGCCTGCAGTTCTGTCACTGAGACCCTCGAAGGAGGGCTTGTGCGGGTTCACTTGGGTTCTGACGAAGTTCAAGGTCAGACCTTGGCTTTGCAGGAGGTCAGCTGCCCACCATGCAGTTCTGGGTGGATGGTTTCCCTGCTTGTCTTCTCGCCCCGACAGACTCTGAAGGATGGAATCCAAGTCCCACTCTTCAAGTTGCTGAAATAATGAAGCCAGTGAGTGGTTATGAGGCTGCTCAGGGTCCCAGCGGCAGCATCTCCTGCCAGCACAGTTGCCACCACCAGTGCAGGCTGTCACGAGACACTGGGTAGAAATGGGTTCACATCATGCCAGCGTTTGCTGGTGGCCATGCCCTCCCTGTGACATTAAGATGGGACCTGCAGGGCTGGGCTCGGTGGCGGAGCCTTGCCCAGCACATGAGGCCCTGGGTTCCATCCTCAGCACCGCATATAAATAAATAAAATAAAGGTCCATCAACAACTAAAAAGATTTTTTTAAAATGGGACCTGCATTACTCAATGCCACCTACACCTTTTTTGGGTCAATACTTCTTTTGACACAATGTTTGACCTCAAGGAAACCCCATGTCATGTTTAAACTGTTGAGGTTTATATAAAGGGTCAAGATGTTTGGAGGTATAAAAAGCTTTTCTTTTTTGCCTGGCACATGCCTGTATTCTCAACTACTTGGGATGCTGAAGCAAGAGGATCAAAGTTCAAGTCCAGCTTGAGCAATTTATACCCCATCGTGAAATAAAATTTAAAAAGGACTGGGATGTAGCTCAATGGCAGAGTGCTTGCCTAGCATGTGCTAAGCCCAGAACTTCTGGGGGTTTAAAAAGAAAAAAAGGTTGTTCTTTTAAGGAACTAGAGCAAAGGCTCCAACTGGAGAACCTAGTCAAGAGGGTTTTGGGGACAGGGTATGACAGAGGGAAGTGGTAGCCTAGAATTAATTTTTTGGTGTTGGGGATGGAACCCAGGGCCTCATGCATGCTAGACAAGTGCTCTACCACTGAGCTCCAGTTCCAGCCAAAGTGAATGTCTATTACACATGACCTTTTTTGGAATCCTATAGATGAGGACAAACAAGTTGCTAGGGGCGAGCAAAAGGGAAGGATGGTTTACTCAGCAGTGACAAAGAAACCTTGTTTGTGTACCTTGCTGCCAGTTTCCTCTGAGTTATTAAGAAAATTATCTGAAATATGGAAACTGAGCAGAAAGAAAACTACAAGGCCTTCCCATGCCATTCTGGAACACCTTCTGGAAGGTGACTTGTGTGACTAGGGCCCACCCACTTCATGACCTTGTGAAACTGGGAGACTTGGTGGTTTGTTAAGAGCACCCAAGATCATAACTGTGTTGCTTTCTAGGATGCTGAACCACCTTGCGCGTGCTGCATCCATTTCATGGAATCTGTTTCTCCTAATCCCACGAAATTGGCTTTGTCACCCTGCTGGTTTCCTCATTAATGCACCAAATCCAAGTTGAATAGGAGCTCCTGTTGTATAAGAAAGTGGGCTTTTCCATTTGGAGGATTTTGCTTTGACAGTGTCTAGTTCTGTATTTTACAAAAAGCTGTACACATTTAGAATCCTGTGCTTGGGATCAGCATTCTGGTTCTAGCCTGTGTGCTGGGAAGGTAAAGGCCGCAGCAGGAGATGGGCTGGAGGGAGGGCTGGGCAGGGGAGATGCCTACCTTGAGTGAGAGCACCAGCTGTCCTTCCTGAGGCCTCTCTGTGGGTGCCTCCGACCTGGGACCTGGCTCAGCAGACTGGCCCTGATCACTGCAGGCTGGGTCCCGGGCATCCTGGGTCACTTTGTGGAGTATTTCCTTCTCTATCATTTTCCTCCTCTCCCGGCGAAGGGCTCTGCGTTTTGCAAAGTCTCCCCAGGCAGCACCCAGAGGATCTCTCCCCACCTCTCCCTCGGGGGATAGGGTGGCTTTTCCCTGTGAGTCCCAGGGAGGACTCTGGAATCTTTTGGTGTTGAAGGACAGTGTCCCAAGGTCACCTTCCAGCAACACGGGGGGCTCCTCTACCATATGAAGAAAAGTGCTGGTCTCAGCACAGTTCTCAGGAGACCAGTCTTCCTGAAAGGCCAGGCCCAGTGTCCTTGCATTCTGTCTACTCCCAGACTTGGTGGCGAGTCCCACAGGCACCAGAACTGGCTATCAAGAAAACATGCATCCTCTGTTAAGATCTGCAAAAACACACTTCAGCAAAATTTTGTTTCATGGTAAAATATACATAACATACAATTTTCCATGTTCACCAGGTAAGCGTCCAGTTCACTGGCATGCAAACCCACAGTGCCATCAGCCGCCACCACTGTTCTCAAAACTTCTGTTCCCCCAGACAGACACTGTACCCATTAGCAGCCACTCCCCATCCCCCTACACAGAGGAAAAATTGCACACAAGAGTTGCTCAAGGGACTCTACATGTGGAAACTGTGCTCCTGGAACTAACCCTGGGTACCAGGCACCCTGGACTCTCTCCTGTTTGGAGTTATTTCAGACCTGCTTCTCCGCATGGCTGGGCTGGGATGGTTCTTGTGGGTCAGTTGATCTGGTCCCACCCTGGTGCCCCCATTTGCCTGGTGAATGATGCTGGGCAGAACTGAGGTGAGGGAGGTCAGCTGGAGTGCAGCGCCTCCTGGATCCCCTCTCCCACCCCAGCCCAACCATGTTGAAAGTGGGTTAAGGCAGCTACTGTGTTTTCACTGGGAACAGGACATACGACCACTACTACATCAAGAAGGGTCAAGCCTTTTTGGCTGGCGGAGGCTGCCCAGGGACAAGAGCAGATGGATGGCTCTCATCGTGAAGGCAGCAGTCAAGTTTAAGCATGAAGGTATTGGGCTTAGAGGGTAGGGGGATAGCTCAGTGGTACATGCTTGCCTGGCACGTGTGAGGCACTGGGTTTGGTCCTCAGCACTGCAGAAAAGTAAATAAAGGTGTCCATCTACAACTAAGAAAAAAGAAAAACTAAAAAAAAAAAAAAAAAAAAAAAGACACGAGGTTTAGATAGAGTTCTTCGTCTTACCTAGGGCCCTGGGGACACCAGTAGGAATTGGCTCTGCTGTTTGGCAATAACCACAACTAGGAAGCTTCAGACTGAGCTGGACCCTTTTCTGATTGTGTCCTGGGTCCTCCCCTGGCCTCCCTGCCAGGGTGGCAGCTTGTGCATCTCCTCAGCCATTTCAGGAGCACCTTCTCCCCTCCTGCCTCTCACTGGAGTCCTCAGTAATTCACAAACACACAGGGAGCTGGGGAGCTCCTGCTTGCTTGCCAGGTCTGTGCCAGGTGACTATAAAGCCCGCTGGATTAGGAAGAGTCAATTATGACATGCAGTTGTGGCAATGGCCAGACAGTGCAGAGTACCCTGGTAGAAAACGGAGCAGGAGGGGTATGGAGGAAGGACAGGGGCAAAATCAGACAAATCCGATGTGCTAGCTGGCCACGCAGGAAAAGCTGAGAGTTGTACACACACACGCACACACACTTCAGCGTGCGGGGTGTGGGCTTAGCGCTCCCTGGAGCCCGTGTCCCACAGACCTCAGGCAGGGACGTTTCAGCCAGAGGGACCCAGGTCCTAGAGTCACTGTCAGCAGCAGGGTCTTCAGCCAGCTCCTCAGCCAGGTCTGGAATCAGGATGGGCTGGTTTCGCTGGAAGATGAAGGGCTCTTCCCCGCAGTCTGACTGTGGACAGATGAGGGGGCTTTGGGAGATACGGCAGCAGCCGTGCTGCCCATCCTGCTCGGGAGCCTCCAGGAGATCCAGTTCTTCCTTAAAGGGCTTGCCCTGTGTTGCCTTCTGACTTAGAAGTGGGCTTGGCAGCACTAACTCATGGGCTCCCTGTTCCATGAAGTGCCATACCTAAGACCTTGCACACAGTAAGTGCTGCATTTGTGCCTGGTGTTGAATAACTTAGGGAGTCACTAAACACAGAGTCCAGTCCCTCTCAACCTTAAGCATCTTTTAAACCAAGAACCTGTCTTACCACCTCTAAGGGAGGTGGCTTATTTGCTCCTACTATCTTCAGAAACGGCCTGAAAGGAGGGGCAAAGGACATGGCAGATGTGAAAAGACTGGAGCAGGGAGGCTGGGACTGCTCCACCTTCTCCTGGGCCTCACCGTGCACTGGACAATACCTGCGGTCCCAGAAGCTCTAGCATGTTTGTCTTTGCAGGTGCCCAGGCAGACACAGACCCTTCTAAAGCCCTTGCCCTGGCTCTGAATTCCCAGTGCTGGCCTGTATGCTAAGAAGCTCCTGCCCAGTGTGTCCCCAGCAGGGTCACTGTCCCGTCTTACATGTGTGCATATGGCTATTGGTGCTGAGTATTTTCCAGGGCCACCTCAGTGACCCCAAGTCACCACTGGAGAATCCCTCCAGGGGTTTACAATGCACTGGAGAGGTGACCACTCTCAGAGGTGGTGCTAGCCCCATTCCAGCCCAACAGAGTTAAAGAGCACAGGAGCAGAGTGAAAAGAGCAGGGCTTCGACAGCGAGCCAACCTGGGTTCCAGGTGAGGGCCAAGAAGTGGCCTTGGGGAAGCTGAGCACCAACATGAGTATTCACTGGTTCTGTCAAATGCAGAAGGAAGGATAAAGGAGGAAATGGAAAAAAGAAAGGAAATGGGAACCCAGAGAACACCTTTAAGAAGGGTCAGGATGAAAGTAAAGTGAAAACCAAGTCCCCAGATTTGAGGGAGATCTGCAGAGAGCTCCAAACTGTCCCTGGTTGGCATTATGCCCATCATGGGGAGAAAGGACCATCAGTGCCAGAAGAAAGCTCTTGCTTACCAAGGAGGAGTCTGAGTCCAGGGATGGAACCTGGTCTTTGGCAGCCTCAAGGATGGCATCCCAGGGGGAGCTTGGTGCAGGTGCCACATCTTTGTCGTTGGATGCCATGAGGGCCAGGCTCATGGGATGCCCTTTGTGTGTGTCATTATCCAAGGAGCCCTATGAAGCACACAGGGTGAGATGGCAGGATCCCCCAGTCAAGGTCAATAGATCGAGAGGCTGCCTTTCCAAAGCTTCCACCAACTGCATGGAAACACAGATCTCCACCTCTCACCCATTTACTGGATGCCAGGGCACATGGGCATGTACTACAGTGTGAAGCCTGCAGATACATGTGCACTGCATATATAATGGTGTACGTGTATGAAAGTGTACACATGTAGATACATACATGATATATATGTATAGTATGTGGATATGTCCTCCATTACACAGATGCTATTCTTTCTGTTTCATAGGCTCAGAGAGGTTAGTATGGCAAAGAGAATTTGAATCAATTTTTAAAATATTTGCCAGGTGAGCATGGTGGTGCCTGCCTGTAATCCCACCAGTTTGGGAGGCTGAGGCAGGAGGATTGCAACTTCAAAGACAGCCTCAGTAATTTAGCGAGGGCCTAAGCAACTCAGCCAGACCCTGTCTCTAAATAAAATATAAAAAGGTCTGGGGATATGGCTGAGCGGTTAAGCACCTTGGGTTCAATCCCTGGTACAAAAAGATATATTTTTAAATGTTAGGGGTAATTTCAAGTCCAACTACTTTACTGCCTCTTACAAAGGCATAGACTAGAATCGTTTTGGAATTCCCAACAGATATAATTTGGTGTTGCCGCTTGACTTGGCCCCTTATATCCACACTTATCAGCCTCTTTGTATTCTAGGAACTAAAAGGGAGACCACAGGGTTCCTCAGGAGACAAGTCGCTTTAGGTATGTGGGTGAAGGTCTGGAGATGCCCTGTGGCTAAGAGGCAGCTGCGCCTAAGAACTGGTCAGGGCAGGGGACTTGGCTGGGGGCTCCGTGCCTCGTCCGCGTCTGCAAGAGAGGACAGGTACTTGGTGTGTCCCGAGCCGGGGGCGGCAAGGTGCACGCCCCAGCGGTGTTCCGGAGCTCTGTGCCCTGAAGGGCCGAGCACTTCGGGGGCAAGTGAATCGCCGAGGTGAGAGGAGCCACCGGACACCGACGCGTTCTTCTGGCGGTCAGGCAGAAGCGGGGCCTTACCGGCAGAGGGGGGTCAGAAGAGCGGAAAATGCCCAACATGCTTGCTGGGAAGGTGGCCGGCGGAGGGCTCTGCGAAGACCGAGCCGACCGTGCGGTCCTGTGCCGAAGTCCCGCTGCGTCTCAGGTGGCTCCCCGCGGCAGCCCGTTAACCCGGCGAGGCGCCGGTTGCCACGGCGACGAGACGCCGCCGCCCCACAGGGCCAGCCTTCGCCTCCCGACACCCGCTGCCCGCCCAGCCTGTTCGCGCGTGCGGCCGCCACTCGCTTCGGGCTCGCCTGCCTGCCGGGGCCCCGACCCAGCGTGCCGGTTCCCGGGATCCGCGCCGTCGTGCGGGCACTCGGGCAGTCTCCGGGCTGTGCCCGGCGCCGCCGGGCACCCAACCGTCTCCCCGCTTCCTGCCCCCGGATTGGCTCCTGGGCCGGCGCAGGGGGCGGGGCGAGCCCACCGGAAGGCGCGGGGCGGCTCCGCACGCCGGGAGCACTCCCGCAACTACTTCCGGGGCGGGGCGGGGCGGGCGCAGGGGCGGCGGTCCGCGAGGAGCGGCGGCGGCCGGCGCAGGTAGGCACAGCCGCGGCACGGGCGGCGTCGGGGCCCGGCGCGCGGGCGCGGCTGTGCGCTCGCCCGTGGGGGCCTTGGCGCGGGCCTCGCTCTGAGGCTCGGAGTCGGCGGCACCGCGCGGGGCGGCCCCCTTCACGCGCCTGCGGGAGGCGTGGAGCCGCGCCAGGGCCGCGGGCGCGCGCTGTCGCCGGGTCGCCCCCGGGAGCCTGGACCGACCTCCTCCCGTGGGCGTGGCAGCCCCCGCATCAGGGTTTTTATTTAAAATTCCTTATTTTAAAAGTAATAGATTTGGGCTAGAGTTGTACTTAGTGGTAGAGCGCCTGCCTGGCACGTGTGAGGGTTTGATCCTCGGCACCACATTAAAATAAAATTAAAAAGGCACTGTGTCCATCTACAACTGAAGAAAGGAAAGTAACAGATTTACATGTTTCACAAAATGGACAGGCGGGATGAGAGTGAAAGCCAGCGTGGTGCGCACCTGTAGTCCTGGCTCCTCTGAAGGCGGGGTGGAGGGGATCATCTGCTTGAGCAGCTCAGGAGTTCAAGGCCAGTCTGGGCGAGACCCGTCTCAGAAAAAAAAGAAGAAAGGGAGAGTGATAAATCTAAAGGTTTTGGGGACCAGGAATGTAGCTCAGTGGTAGAATGCATGCTAGAGACCTTGAGTGGTTTGATCCCCGGCACCGCAAAAGAGGTCCATCCCCAGTGCTACTTCCTGAAGTTTTGGAATTGAAGTGCAAAAGGCTTCTAGCTGCGTACAGATATTCACTAGGATGTATCAAAACAGGAGCGTTTGTTATGTGGTAGTGTGTTAAATCACACTACATTCGTAGTCCGTGGTTTGTGAATTCTGCATAGGCTTCTGGAGGCCTTGCTCATTGTCTGTCCGTTGGCACTTTGGGGGTGTCAGATGTGAGTGTCCAATAGAGAGAGAATGGCCCCCAGCCTCAAGGAAGCTTTTGAAGAACACATGCAAAGAAGGCTGGTGGGATCTATTAGAAGGGGCCTTGAACTAGCACTCAGCTCTTTGGGATTCTTATCCAGGCTCTGTTGACTAGTCTGTTCAGGATCAGGATTCTTACTTGCCAAGTGGGAGGCCTGCATGATTTCATGCTGACCAGTGTGAGGAAGTGGTGGTTCCAGGAATCAAAACTCAGTGCCCTATCACCTTTGCACGTGCTCTTGGCAAGGGCTTGCAGGGTCTTTGTACCCCACATTGGTGACTTGTTTGTTGTTTGTCACCAACTCTTGGAGGAAGGCTAGGATGCTTGGGCACATTCTTACGTAGAAACTGAGGTCCTAATAGCTTATGTGAACTGCCATTGTTCCTTTAGGACATCTGAAGGTGATAAGACCACCTTTTATCCTTTTTTTTTTTTTTTTTTTTTGCGGTGCTGGGGATTGAACCCAGGGCCTTCTGCTTACGAGGTAAGCGCTTTACCAACTGAGCTGTATCCCCAGCCCCTTTTCTTCCTTTTCTACACCTGCTTCCTGTAATTCTGGACCTAAGAACTTTCCTGGGAAGCTAATGACTTGGCATTGGTTTGAGTAGGATTCCCAGAATAGAGGGCTCATTCATTATCACAGACTCTGATCCTGGCCTTCTGTTTCTTGTGGTATTCCATCTCAGGGAAAGTGTCATCCTGTCAGTTTACCAGTCTGTCCCCCTCACCTCTCCCACTTTCAGGAACACATCGGTGAATTCCTATACGGTTCACATTTGTTGAGCACTCCATTCACATCCCAGTTTCTGTGATAGGTGCTTTTTTCCCTTTTTTTTTTTTTTTTTAAATTTATACTTAATATTCACTTAAGGGGAATTTATTTTGGTCTTGAGGTCTATGAGGTGTTTTGTTGTTTTTTAACATGCTGAGTATTGAACCCAGGGCCTCCAAGTGCTCTACCGCTGAGCTACAACTCCAGACCCTGGATCTGTGAGGTTTTTTGTTGTTTTTTAAATTTTTTGTTTTTAGTTGTAGATGGACACAATACCTTGATTTTATTTATTTATATGGTGCTGAGGATCGACCCCAGTACCTCATGCATGCAAGGCAGTGCTATTTCACCGGGGCACACCACCAGTCCAGAGTTTTGATAAATACTTACGATCATATATCCACCACCAGTCAAGATACATTGCCCCCCAGATTCCTTCTTGCTGCCTCTTTGGGGTCTCTCTGCCCCTTACTCTTGGTATCACCCGATTTGGCCTCCAGTCATTCAGTTTTGTCTTATCCAGAATGTCCTGTAAATGGATCACATAGTGGGCAGCCTTTGGAGCTGCCTTCCACTTAGTGTAGTGCACCTGAAATCTGTGTGTTGGCTGTTGGTTCCTGTTTATGCTGTGAGTGTTCCATTGTGTGGATATGCAAACGTTCTTCCATGTGGTTTTAATAGTGGCTCTTTGACATGTCTTGTACCCATGGAACAGGAATCAGGGACTGGAGATGCTGCATACAGAACTAAATTTTGCTCTGACTCCAAATCCACAGTTCTTTCCCATCACTCCCAGGAGCTGATTGGGTCAAATGACCAAGCTACCTTCTTTTTTTTTTTTTTTTTTTTAGTAACCCATTCAAGAGATTGTCAGGCTTTCTGGAGCCTACTGGAGAATCTCTTTTAGAATCTGAGGCCTGTGAATTGAAAGAGAAAATACACTATAGTTAATGATTTGCCGTAGGTATTCCTCATTTTCAGTCCGACAGCAGGCTCACCAGTGTCAGCATGTTGGAACAGCTGATTAATGAAAGAAAACTAAGTCCTGGGGTGACTGCCTGGGCTCTAGGTCTCAACCCAAGTGAGATGTGGAGGCCTGCTGCAGGTAGAAGTAAGACTTGCTGTTTCCTTTTCTGGAATAACCAGAAAGACCTAATCCCTGGGCCTCCCTCCACAGCCATGTCGGAACTCAGTGATGAAGCCAGCGAGCCAGAGCTCCTGAACCGCAGCTTGTCCATGTGGCACGGACTGGGCACGCAGGTCAGCCGGGAGGAACTGGATGTCCCTTTGGATCTTCACACAGCTGCCTCTATTGGCCAGTATGAGGTGGTGAAGGAGTGTGTGCAGCGGTAAGAGGTCTTGGGGAATGTCCCTTTGCCTCACATTCTGAGTAGCATCCCCAGTGGTGTCAGATCCCTCAAGGTGAGGCTTCACACGTGGTGTAGACCTCTGATCCTTTTGGGGCCAACCAGCGGCTTTGTCAGTGTTGACTTTTCTGGGATCTGACAAAGATGGTAGTTTTGATTCCAATGAAGAAAAAGATGGTTTAAAAGTTTATTGTAGGCTTATAAACATTAATTTATAGTTTACCTGAACCAGAGTAATCTTAGGGTTTTCACTGACTGCAGAAATGCCCAAATAAACAAAAGAAAAATAAAGATAGAAAGCAATATCCTTTGGCCTCTTTTCTCATTTTAATCCATGGGGCCCTCCTCTCCCCTTCTGCACAAAAGAGGAGAGCAGCCAGGCTTTTGGCTCCCCTTTGAGGATGACCTGACCTCACTGCATACAGATATTTCATCCTAGTACACAGAACACCCATGACAAGGCCAGGGCTGTGTCTTGCTTGTGGCACAATGTGATTCTTAAGGTAATTTTTGGAAAGGGGTTCACCCCCTTAGGTTTCACCATACTTTATACTGACTGTTGCCATTTCACATTTGGTAACTTGGTGAAGTGATGTCTGTCCATACCTCCTGTGTCTTCTCTAGTTCTTTTTGAGTCAGCAAAGCCTTATGCAGCCTTAGGTCTTCTGCTCCTGAGTCATAGCCATCACTTAGACATTGCTGGCAAGAGGATTTGTAGTACTCCTTTACCAAGTGGCCTTAGCCATAGGTAGTTGAGTATGCAGTATAGGTCCCCTTGCAGGGGCCACAAAGACCCCCATTATGATTCTCCTTTGGAAATCTCAAGCACTTAACTCTTTGGGTATCTTGTTAAAAAGCATAGCCCAGAAGAGAGGAATGCCAGTGGTGGGACAGTGTTGGTTTTGGTGTCCTTCACATGAGCTGAGCTCCAGGCTTGCTCACCAAATGCCCCGACTGGGGCCTATAGGCAGTTGGCATCAGAGGGAGAATGGGCCAGAGGGAAAGGAATGAGGTGCTTTGCGGGTGCAGCTTCATCCCCTGCCATGGAATTGCACCTTACAAAGGGAGGCAGTGTTTGGATGGACAGGTCACTGCAGTCTGGTCCCAGAGCAGCTCCACATGGCTCTCCTGCATTCCTGCAATCAGGACCTTCCAGAATGGCTGCCTGGGCACGTGTCCCTCAGTCAGTAGGTGATGCTAGTGAGTGGAAAGTAATGACCTGGTGCAGCTTAGTGTGTGGATCACACATCTTACAGACTGATGGTTAGTTGTTCCTGCCACTGTAGGCAAGAATTGTGGAAGAGGCTGGGTGCAGTGATGCACACCTGTTCTCCCAGCTATTCAGGAGACTGAGGCAGGAGGTTTGCACGTTCTGGTACAGCTGGGGCAACTTAGCAACACCCTTTCTCAAAAAATTAAAAGGGGTGCACTGGCAATGTAGCTCAGAGGTAGAAGCTGTCCTAGCATGTGCAAGGGTCGGGGTCCCACATCCCCAAAAAAAAAAAAAAAAAAAAAAACTGTGGAAGGGGAAAGGCCCAAGGGGTGTTAATGGTACACCTTGCTCCGGGGAGCAGGTGATATTTTAAAATGTGACTTCCATTCCCCAACTCAGAGTCTGGGCTGGTAAAGTCCACACTTTTTCTCTTATGGGAAAATGCATTTTCAAAATGTTAGTGGAAATCAGTGAAAAAAATAGGATTTTCTGGTCACAGATTTTTCACAAATGTTTCTATAGGCTGGAGTGACAAAGTCAATGGCAGTGGTTCTTATTTGTTGTCTAAGTCCCTTTGTCCTCAGGGCCTGTCTGCACCCAGCTCTGCACAAACCGACTGGTTATTGATTTGATGGTAGGTGGTCAGGGTATCTCAGCCTCAGCTGTATTGACAAACCAGGCCTATTGTCTTTGCCTAGAGTTTCCTGTATACTGTGGGGTGTTAGCAACCTCCTGGCCTCCACTTTGTTCATGCCAGTAGCTCCTTCCCCAGTCATGATATCCCAAACTGATTCTTGACCTTGGTGAATGTCCCTTGGTTAAGTACCATCTGTCTAGCTGATGGTATGAAAGAAGGTACTTGTTGGTCTTGGGCTAGGAGGAGGGCAGGTGAGAATATGAAATTAGAGCAGGAAGAGAGTTGCTGAGGACTTTGTAAAGGCGGGCATACAAGCAACGGGAAACATCTCCCTGCCTGTCTTCCCCATCCCTGGGGATGTCTCCCAGCAGAGGACTTTTGCTTCCAGAATGTCAGCTCATCCTGCCTGGCCTGGCCTGGCCACTGGCTCTGGTGAACCTCAAATGTGAGACGGCTGGGCGTGTCTAGCGTATCTTGCGTTTGTTTAGGAGAGAGTTAGATTTGAATAAGAAGAATGGTGGTGGCTGGACCCCGCTGATGTATGCCTCCTACATTGGACACGATACCATCGTGCACCTGCTGCTCGAGGCAGGGGTGAGTGTGAATGTGCCGACCCCAGAAGGGCAGACTCCACTGATGCTGGCCTCCAGCTGTGGCAACGAGAGCATCGCCTACTTTCTCCTCCAGGTGAGCTACGAGGGGGCAAAGGCCCAGAAACCCGAGGGGCTCCCTAGCCGCCCTGGCAGGATGTGAGGCACTGCAGGCCACAGCGTGCGTGCACGTGTGTGTAATCACTTTCAATTCTTTCAGCTGACGGCCTGGAGGGCGCTGCTGTCCGCCCACCCACCCAGGGAAATGGGCCATAACCCGCACTCTGTGTTCTCTCGAAGCAAGGTGCAGAGCTGGAGATGAAAGACATTCACGGCTGGACTGCACTCTTCCACTGCACCAGTGCCGGGCACCAGCAGATGGTCAAGTTCCTCCTGGATAATGGAGCAAACGCCAACGTAAGGTGATTGCAGCATCTTAACACAGGAGTGGGCTGGTCTCCTCTGACTCTAAGGAGGCCCGCCATAGAGGCAGCTAACAACACATCAGTGTTGAGAGGTATGAGAAGTTAAGATGAAGGGGCAGAATGAGCGGGCCTGCCCGGGTATGGGACTTTATACTTATTTTTCAGGAGACATTTGGTGCATCTTTCTAGGCTCCTGACCTCTTTTTCATTTTTTCTTTTTTGTGGTACAGGGGATTGAACCCTGGGTCTTATGTAAGCTAGGCAAGCATTCTACCACTGAGTTACACCCCAGCCCCTTTTATACTTTGAGACAGGTTTGCACTAAGTTGCTCAGGCTGACCTTGAACTTGCCAGTCCTCCTGCCTCAGCCTCCTAAGTTCCTAGGATGACAGGTGTGTGCAACCAAGTCCAGTTGTGAATGGCATTTAAATAGCACATTAAATGCTAATTCTTAGCCCAGCATACCTGTGATCCCAGCAGTGCAGGAGGCTGAGGAGGACCCAGCCTTCCCCTTGATGCTGTGCACAGCTGATGCTAAGACAGACCATTATTTCTAATGACTCTAAAGATATTAAAAATGTGCTAAAATTCAACTTGCCTGTTGATTTTAAGACATTCTGACTTCAGAGATGAATAAGGGGTTCTTGATGAATAAGATGTTAAGGGGTGAAAAAAAATGTGTATTTTAGAATGGATGAGAAGCAGCATTTAGCATGGCTCCTGGCTTCTAGACCAACAGGAAGTGTGGGGATAACAACGACAACACCCAAAATAAACTGCCAGTGGGTCCTAAGCACAGGAAGGGCAGGGGGTTATTAGTTGGTGAGCTTTTTGAGCAGTTCATGAGGATGTCACATTCAGAAGATGGGATTTGGGTAGCTAAGAGGGAGACAGCTTTCTGGGGGATGAAGAGCAGGAGCTGCTGGTTGACCATGATTAAAGTGGGGGTTAGGAGAAGTAGGTGAGAACAGCCTCAGAGGAGGGGAGATGAGAGCAGTGGACCCAGGGACGTTAGTGAAACTCATGCATCACATTCACTTTAATCTCACCTTGTTAGTTTTTTGGGGGGTGAGTATTGGGATTGAATCCAGGGGCATTTGACTATTAAGCCACATCCCCAGCCCTATTTTATATTTTATTTAGAAACAGGGTCTCACTAAGTTGCTTAGTGCCTCGCTAAGTTGCTGAGGCTGACTTTGAACTTGTGATCCTCCTGCATCAGCCCCTTGAATTGATGGGATTACAGGCGTGCACCGTCATATCTAGCCATCCCATTCTTGAGAAAGTGCATGTGTGTGCCCCAACTGAGCGTGAGCACACACCACATTCTACAGTCGGGTCTTGGCTTGCTTTTGTCTTCGGCAGGGGAGCTTTTGCATGGAGAACTTACCTCTGCTAATCACCTGCCTGTGGCCCATCTTGCAGGGAGTCAGTATGTGGATTTACTCCTTTGATGGAAGCAGCTGCTGCTGGCCATGAGATAATCGTGCAGTATTTTCTGAATCATGTAAGTGACCCAGTTTATTAGCTTATAATTTTGTCACAGCAAATGAGGAATCATCACTGAAATATGAGCTATAGCAGAATTTTCTTTTACACAGAATAACTGTTCTTCATTTAGTTAATTCATTTTCCTTGAACATCCATCAATGCCAAGTGTTGAATGGTGCCTTGGGCATTAGGGGTACAGTGGTGAATTAAACACCCATTCCTGTAATGATTTTGAAAATGATTTTTAAATACTGTGGGGAAATGTTTAAAAAAGTGAATACTATTCTTTACTTTTTTTTTTTTTTTTTTTTTTTTTGGTACTGTGGACGGGATGGGAGTTGGGGGCACTTTACCACTGAGCTACATCTGTAGGCTATCCTCCTGCCTCAGCTTCCTGAGTCACTGGCTTGTAGGCATGTGCCACCACACTTGGCCTCATATTTTAAATTTAATAGATCCTAATAAAAAAACAAATTAGGTCTGGAGATGTAACTCAGTGGTAGAACAGTTGCTTAGCATGGAGAAGGCCCTAGGATTGATCCCCAGCCAGCAAAGAAAAGAAAGAAAAACAAAAGACAGATAAAAGATGGCATTTCTCCAAAGAATATATGCAAATGACTAATAAGTGTATGAAAAAATGTTTGACATTAGTAGTCCTCAGGGAGATGTAAATTAAACTCGTAAGATGTCTGGGATGAAGAGCACAGTATCAGGAAATGGGGCCCCCAGAGTCTGCTGAGGCAGTCTCTGGAAAGCAGGCTGACGGTTCCTCTAAACAGTTACACCTAGAGTTAACCAAGGCCAGACCAGTTCTGTCCCCAGGCACATACCCAAGAGATTTGCAGACCTGTGTCTATAGGGAAACTCATACAGGAGTGCCCATAGCAGTGTTATTCACAGTAGCCCCGAAGTGGAAACCCTGATGTTTTGTCATCTGCTTTTTTTCCTCTCTCAGTGATATTCTGTGCATACCTGTCATGTCGCTGCACACTCCCACTCCCTGGGAATGGACAGGATGTGCTCCATTGTTTGCTGTGATTCAACTCAGAGGTTCTTTCTGGTTCTCGTTATGCTAAGTGTCGCAGCAAAAATCCTAAATTTTAGTGTGTGTCCTTATTTATTCCCTCAGGTTGAATTCCAGAAGTGGAATCGCTGGGTCAGGGTTGTAGACTTCTGATGTTCTAAATTTCTCCTGTTCATTTGCCCTCCAGAGCTTTGGTGTTCAGCTTGCCACCATCAGATGTGAGAGTGTACAGCTGGGCTTTGGGTGTTATTCTGAGACAGGGTCTCACTGCGTTGCCCAGGCTTGCCTCAAACTGGAGGTCCTCCTGCCGCAGTCTCCTGAGTAGCGAGGATCGTAGGTGTGTGCCACCACACCTGTCTCCACAAGCTTTCTACTTTTTTTTTTTTTGCGGTGCTGGGGATTGAACCCAGGGCCTTGTGCGTGTGAGACAGGCACTCTACCCACTGAGCTGTATCCCCAGCCCTCAACAAGCTTTTAAAGTAGAAAATTTACTGGACTTTCCCAGTTTCAAGAGTAAATAAGTTTATGTAGTTCTTTTAGAAAATTAGGAAGATTGCAACAGTCCCCATCATCTTCCTGCTTTAAACGTTAACATTTCCTACCTGCTTCCTCCCGGGGATGCTTTCTTCCCCTGGCATCACATGTAGCTGTGGTTGTGCTGCTCATGTGGTTTCCGGGCCTGATTCTTGCTGACCGTGGCTGAACCAGCTGTGAGTGAATGTCCTCACTGAGTGCAGTGACGAGCATTCTCACCTGGGGGTTCCCAGTGCACATCTCCTCTGCCGAGCACTTTGTGCATCAGAACTCTGTGCTCAGGTCCTTAGAGTCACACATGAACTCTTTTGCTGAAAGACGAAGTACATTTTAGAGCTTTGGATGAAAGGTACGAAGTTCGTTTTCGGAGGGTGGTGCCCTCCTTCTGAGACCGCTCTAAAAGGCTGCTTGTTTGGTGAGCCAGCATCTCTGTGTGAGAAGTGGAGCAGGCCGGTCTCAGCTGGGTGTGGAGAGTGGAGGTGGGTCCTCTATGTGGCGGCTGCCAGCCTCTCCCTTCTGCTTCCCCATTGAAGTCCGACAGCCCCTCTCCATTCTGCATCTGCCAAGCAAGATTACAAACCTGGCAGGAGAGAGTTGCTGCAGTTGTGAGGTGGCTTGGTGACTACTGGTGACATGACCAGTAGTCTCTTGTCATTAAGAGGCGAGTGAGAGCAAAACTTGGAATAGTTGGTCAAGCGTACCTTCTCCTTCCTGTTATATGGTGTCTTTCCCACCCAGGAGTGATCAGGAGCCTATAAACCTTGGGAGCACAGGGACTCTGAAGGGGAGTGTCCTAACTCTTCTTTCATTGACCTTCACAGGGAGTCAGAGTGGACACAAGAGACCATAGTGGAGCCACAGCCCGGATGCTGGCCAAGCAGTATGGACACATGAAGATCGTGGCCTTGATAGACACTCACTCGCCTGCTCTGCCTAAGAATCTCTACTGGAGCCCAGGTACCTGCATTTGCTGCTCTGCTTCATATATTCTGGGTCTTTCTCTGGCTGTTAGGCATTCAGAAGAGGGCAACTAGCCTCCCTTCTGGGGGCCCTCTCTCCCAGCTCTTGCTCTAAGGAGAGAGAAACCTTCAATTAATGTGAGGAATGGTCCCTGTCAGCCTGAAAATGTGTGCAGCGTAGGGAGTGTGGACCCCCTGGGAAGAGGGGGAGGAGGGGAGCTTTACAGGGGCTTCTTTTCTGTTTTTTATTAATTTTGTTTGTTTGTTTTTTGTACTGGGGATTGAACCCAGGGGCACTCCACCACTGAGCCACATCCCCAGCCCTATTCTGTATTTTATTTAGAGACAGGGTCTCACCGAGTTGCTTAGGGCCTTCCTAAGTTGCTGAGGCTGGCTTTGAACTCAAGATCCTCCTGCCTCAGCTTCCCAAGTGCTGGGAGTATAGGCGTGTGCCACCATGCCTGGCCTTTATTAATTTCTGACTGATACTTTTGTGGTGCTGGGGATCAAACTCAGGGCCTTGAACTTACTAGCTCTATCATGGAGCTATATACCCAGTCCTGATTTTGTACAGTCAAAAGTATTTACCTTTATTACCTCTGGATTTTTTTTTTTCTTTTTTGGTGCTGGGGATTGAATACCCAGGGTCTTGTACATCTCAGTTCACCTCTAGGTTTTGAATCATAGACAGTCTTTCCCAGCCCAGCATGGTGGTACGCATCTGCAATCCCAGCTACTCAGGAAGCTCAGACACAGAGATTTTACATTCAAGGCCAGCCCAGGCAACCCAGCAAAACCCTGTCTCAAAATCACAAACAAAAAGGACTAGGGTTCTAGTTCATTGTAAAGCACCCTGGGGTCCAACCTTCGGTATTGCAAAAATCAAAATCTCCCTTGTCCCTGGTTTACAAATATCACTCATGAGCTGGGCACAGTGGCAGTGCTTATAATCCCAGTGACTCCAGAGGCTGAGGCAGGAGGCTCACAAACCCCAGACCAGCCTCAGCAATTAGCAGGCAAGCTTAGATCCTGTCTCAAAATAAAAAATAAAAAGGGCTGGGGATGTCATATGGTGGTAGAGTGCCAGTGGGCTTGATCCCCAATACCACGGGACTGAGGTTTACTGCTAGTCTGTGTATGGTTTGGGGTGCTTTTTGGTTTTGTGTCTGTGTGTGTTTGCTACTGGGTATCAAACCCAGGGCCTCTCAGAAGTGCTATGAAAGTGCTTGTCCACTGGAATACACGGCCACCCTAGGGTTTCATTTTTTACATTTAGATCTCTGACCCATTTATACTTTTTTCTCACACATGGTGAGGCATGGATCCAGTTTCATCTTTTTTTTTTTTTTCCTCCTTTTTGCTGGAGACAGAACCCAGGGAAGCTCTATCTATCACTGAGCTACATCTCCAGCCCTTTTGTAAAATTTTTCTTTTGAGATAGGATCTTGCTAAGTAGTCCAAACTGTCCTTGAACTTTTGATCCTCTTGCCTTAGCCTTCCAGGTAGCTGGGATGCAGGTGTGCACCACTATGTTCAGCAATTTTCTTCTTCCAAGTTGGCCCCGTATCATTTCTGTAGAAGTCCAGCTTTGACCTAGTGGTCGGAGGCGCCTTCTTTGTCATCAACTAAATTTCCGTTGTACCTGCATCTTGTTCTGTTCACTGGGCTCTGTATTTGTGCCCCCGAGCCACGCTGTTTGACCAGAGGCCTTTGTAGCTCGTCTCTCTCTGGAGTAGGGTGTTCCCCTCAGAGCTCAGCCTCTTCAGTATTTCTCCAGCCACTTAGTATTTTGTTCCCCTGTGTGGACTTGAGCATCAACTTGTCTAACTCCTTGAAAAGTACTATTTTTATTGAGATGGTAATACTTTTGTAAATTTACTTATGTGGTCGTGTTATCCCATCCAGAATAAAAGGTGTGTGTTTTGTTCTCTTGTACTTTTGGGGCTTTCAGAATGGTCTTAAATTTTTCTTCGTATACATTTTGCTGGTGTCTCTTCTGAAGTATTTGTCTTTGCTGCTGTTGTAACTGGGGTTTTCTCTACCGTTGTTCTTACCATCAGTGTGTGTGAAAGCAGTTGATGTCCCCGTGCTGATTCTGTACTCTGCCTTTACTAAAGTCTTTTCTGTTCAATTAGTTTTAGTGTAGATTCTCTGGGACCTCCCAGTTTACTACAGCGGTCCACACGGAGGAGATTCCCTGCTGACCCTGTGCCTGATGTCTGTGGTTTAGTTGTGTCACCTCACATGGTCAAGCATGACAGAGCGCGTGCACGTCCTCACCTTGGTCTTGGTGCACGTGGGAATGCCAGTTAGGAGGCTGGCTGTCATGTTAGGAAAGTCTCCATCCATTCCTGTGTGTTTCAGGGTTTTTTGTTTATTTGTTTGTTTGTTTGTTTTGGAACCGGGAATTGAAGTCAGGGACACTCGGCCACTGAGCCACATCCCCAGCCCTATTTTGTATTTTATTTAGAGACAGGGTCTCACTGAGTTGCTTAGCACCAAGCCCTTGCTGAGGCTGGCTTTGAACTCGAGATCCTCCTCGCTGCCAGGATTGCAGGTGTGCACCACCACTCACGGCTTTTTGTTTGTTTTTTAAAAGAGGATTATCTATTCATTTTGTCAAGGACTTCTTTTCTTGGTTTTTGTTTTGGGGTGCTGGGGATTAAACCCAGGGATCTTGATCATTGAGCTACATTCCCAGCCCTTTTTAAAAATTTTAAATTTGAGACACATACTCACTTAAATTGCTAAGGCTGCCCTGGAACTTGTGATCTGCTGCCCCAGACTCCTGAGTTGCTGGGATTATAGGCGTGCACTCCTGTGCCTGGCTGTAAAGAACCTTTTTGCCTGCTGAAAAATCCCTTTCTTTTCTTTCTCTTTGTCTTCTTTTTTTTTTTTTTTTTTAGCTATTTCCACAACCTTTTTGTTTAATATTTTTTGGTACTGGGTATTGAACCCAGGGTCACTTAGCCACTGAGGCACATCCTTAGCCCTTTTTTATTTTGAGACAGGGTCTCACTAAGTTGCTCAGGCTGGTTTTAACTTGGGGTCCTCCTGCCTCAGTCTCCTAAGTAGCTGGGATGGTGGGCACGCACCACACTTTGATGGAATGGTTTTCAGCTTGGTTTCTTTTTTCCATTGGCCTGCTCCCCTTGCCCTTTCCTTTATTTTGAACCATTCTGAGAACCTGTGGGATGTTCCAGTTCCTGTAGCTGCTGTTACCTGGCTTACCTCCCCCTTGTTTCTTTTTTGCATAACTTCTTTCGTCTGCTCAGATGCAACCATATTCTCCTCGCAGTGTAGGTCTTTGCATGTACAGGAAAGAGTGGCTTCCGTGGTCCCTGTCCCATGGTTGGGCCCTTGGCTGTGTGACTCACTTATGCTGGCAGTTCACATCTGAGCAAGCTGGTCCACCTACCTCCCAGAGCTCAGGATCATTTAGAGTAAATACTATTTATAATACACTATAATATATGTATTTATAGTAAATACCAGCTCATAGGGAGTGAAATGGCAGTGTGTGTCTCCACCCATTTACCAACTCAACTAATTTTGCCAGCTCCTCCTTTATATGCCTCAGTTGTCTCTTAAAAGTAGAATCAAGCTGGATGGGGTGTTGCATGCCTGTAATCCCGGTGGCTTGGGAGGTTGAGGCAGGAGGATCATAGGTTCAAGGCCAGCCTCAGCAACATAGGCCCTAAGCAATTTAGCAAGACCCTATTTCTAAATAAAAAATTAAAAATGGGCTTGGGATGTGGCTCAGTGGTTAAGTGCCCCTGAGTTCAATCTCTGGTACAAAAAAAAATAGAATCAATAGGAGCCCTATACAAACAACTCCCCAAATTTTATGTTAAAACTGTATGATCAAGGACTGGGTTGTAGCTTCGTTGTAGAGCACTTACCTTGCACATGTGAGGTACTGGGTTCAATCCTCAGCCTCACATAAAAATAAACAAACAAAAAGACATATGATCAATCATGAAAAATTATGAAAAGCTAATGAAATTAAAGGCTGTGGGCATGTTGAGCTCCCAAAGCTCAAAAAGGGGGGTGTTGGCTTCCCAAGAAGTCACTCAGGTGGAAAATCGCTTAAGAAGTTGTGTCTGAGCCGGGCGTGGTGGCGCACGCCTGTAATCCAAGCGACTTGGGAGGCTGAGTCAGGAGGATCGCGAGTTCAAAGCCAGCCTCAGCAACTTACCGAGGCCCTAAGCAACTCAGTGAGACCCTGTCTCTAAATAAAATACAAAATAGGGCTGGGGATGTGACTCAGTGGCCAAGTGTCCCTGAGTTCAATCCCTGGTTCCAAAAAAAAAAAGAAGTTGTGTCTGATGTTACTATATTTTTATGAAGAAATGTATTTACTTATCCCTTCAACTTAGAATGAAATGCATTTGTTCTTTTTTGAAATACTGGGGACTGAACCCAGGGCCTCTTACGTGATAGGCAAACTCCTCACCACTGAGGTCCATCCTTTAACCCCCCAAAATTTCTAATTACAAACAATACAGACTTATTATGAAAAATTTTTGTAAACCCAAAGAGAGGAATAAGAATTCAACTCCCCAATTAGAGCTGACTTTTCAGCTGCTCGTGGCCCAAGCAGTGGACTGGCCCGTTGTGGGATTTGTCACTAGTCGAGTCCTGGTGAACACACTTCCCTTCTTTATGTAGGAATACTGGTTATGATTATTTTTTTCCATTCTGCCGTAAAGATTAATAAATCAGTCTAATATGGAAACAGATTGTCTTAACTCTGTGTTTGGCCTACAGAAAAATATGAAGATCTGAGCTCTTCAGATGAGTCTTACCCTGTTGCTCAGAGACAAAGGCCCTGTCGCAAGAAGGGCCTCAGCATCCACGAGGGCCCCCGCGCCTTGGCCAGAATCACAGCAGTTGGACTAGGAGGCGAGGCCCTGCAGCCACGCTGTGGTGAGCAGTCCACACTTGCAGAGGGCTCTTGGTGTTGCTTCTCAGGCTGCTGTGGGACAGGCGTCTGGGCCTTTGATGCCCAAGGAGATTCAGAACTGATCCCAGTGATGAGGATGTTGGTCACTGGTTAGCTCTTGGGTTGGGGTTCTTCTCCTTTCCATTGGGTAAAATTAGAACTTTTTCTTTTGCTGTGGAAATGAAGCTAAGCTCCCATTTCAGTCACTGACTATGGGTCCACAGTGGAGGGACAGGGATGGGCCTTCCCTGGCTCTGCCCACATCCCCTGGTTAGAGATGAAGTTGCTTCCTGGCCAGGGAAGGCTCTGCCTGTGCTCTCGTTTTAAGGTGCTGGGGTTTTTTGTTTGTTTTAGAGATGGGCTTTCATGCTGCCCTGGCTGGCCCTGAGCCCCTGGGCTCAAGGGACTTTCTGGTGCCCGGGCCTACCGACAGATATGTGCCAGGGTGTTTTCAGTGGCAAGTGTGTTTGAGGGTCGTGTTTGCACTGCTGCTGTTAGCTTTTAGCCTCTCGGGCCTCTGTCCTCCTTTTTCAGCCAGGTACCCTTTTAGCAGGACTTGACTGACTCAGGGGAAGTGATGACTTCTAAATGCCCATGTGTAAAAAAGCCACAGGGGGACACACGTGGTGCGCAGGGGTTGCGTATGGGTGTGGGGTTATTAGGTGTGCCCAGCTAGCAGGAGTGCCTAGTGGTGTGACTTTTCTTTGGCTCAGGTGCCTGTAAATCTGTTGCTTTTCTCACTTTTCCCCTTGAAAAAGCAGCAGTGAGGGCACTGTAGAGGCTCTGCCCCTGGGTCCACTCCACAGGCCCTCACAGACATAGACTAAGCCCCTCTCAGCCTCCTTCCTTACGTGCAAACTATAGATGACAGCCATGGCCAGGGGCCACAAGGTTCCCTGCCTGCTGCCTGAATCCTGGTCCCTCGCCCTGAGCACCCGCAGAGGCGGATGCCTCTGAGACAAGGAGCCTGTCTTCACTCTATTCACGTGGGTTTGTTGCCGCCTGTGTACACAGAGCAGGTGCCTCCACGGGGCTACATGACTTTCACCAGCAGTGACGAGAACCCCCTGGAAGGTGAGGGCCTCTGCTACCGGGACGTCACCTCCCCCATCAATGAGCGGGACGTGGAGAGCAGCAGCAGCAGCAGCCGGGGTACGCCTCCCCACCCGTCCTGCTGGGTTCCCTTTGAGAATGAAGATATAGAAGGCCCTGGTTCTTATGAGGAAAACCGGGGTCTGCTCTGGGGCAGATGAGGAGATGCTTCGGTCCAGAGTCTCCATGCAGGCTGGGGCTGGAAGGCCCTTGCAGCCATTCTCCAGGGGGCTGTGTTTAGTTGGCGCTGTTCTAGGAGCTTGGGATTTATCGGGGTACAGAGAAGACAAGGACCTGCCCACCTCACAGCGGTGTTTCAGGATGAACAGCATGAACAAGCAGCGCTCAGCTTGGAAGGGTTGCCGGGAGCCGGCAGCCCAGCTCAGTCACAGGTCTGGGGAGCGCTCCCTCTGCCCTCAGTGAGACCCCTCAGGCATCCTGTCTTCTGTTACCAGAGGAGCCTGCCTTCTGTGCCAGCCTCGGGGCCGTGCAAAGCAGCAGCAGTGAGGGCCTGGCAAGGGCCCAGGGACTCAGCAGTGAAGCCTCCTTGGAGAGCAATGAGGTGACGCCTCCCTGTCTCCCATCTCACTCCCCTGCCTCAGTGTCCTGGGGCTGCCTCACAGTTCCTGTGGAATGAGAAGGAGTTACCCCAAGTATTTAGTGCGTGTCCAGACACTGTCCAGGGCCCGCCCTCTGCACATTTGGTGCAGCACTTCGGGTCTCACCATCCTGCGAGGGCATCAGCAGAGGCCCAGACAGCACCCCTGAGCGGCGGGGCTGGGAGCGGGCACTGCCACAGCCGGGGGCCGACTTGCTCCCAACACTCGCCTCCTGCCGCAGGATTCAGATCACACCCGGGAAAGCTCCGTTCGCAGACAAACCAAAAGTTATGTGAAGACCAAGAATCGTTACAGCACCAGCGACGGCCAGGGGCCTCCCAGCTCCGGGACTTGGGGGGCAGCCTGTTCCCCAGGATTTGTGCCCCAAGCTGAGAGGTCGTCCTACACAGGACCCCAGGTAAGACGGCTTGTGAATCTGGTGATTTTACTCTTAGAAATATGGCACTTCTGTGATTCGAAAGGCACTTCTTACGTATGTGTGACAGACCCGGCACTTGAGGACAGTGCTGGTGGGTTTTCCCCAGATGACCTCCCTAACGGTCTAGCAGGCCTAGATGGAGTGTTTTTCACCCCTCTTCACTGGCAAGGAGCACTCTCTGTCCCCTTAGTGTCCACATCAACTTGGCCTCCCCAGCCTTGGGGAACAGATTACAGAGCTGTTTCCAGAAGTCAGTGATAAGATGTGTGTGAAGTGGGGACAGCATGATGGGTCATGATGGAAAGTGTAGCAGCCCCTTCCTCGTGGCAAGCCACCCTGCGGAGCAAGCTGGGGGTTACTGGTGTAGTGCCGGGGCTCTCCTGCCCTGCGCCAGTGTGAGCGGTGCAAGGATGTAAGCATCGCTGGCTCCATCCCGAGTCCCCTCTAGGGCTGTGTCCAAGGCCCTGTGAGCAGGTGCACCTTCAGCTTCTCACTCACAAGTTGATTGGAGAGTTTATGGTCCTGTGGAGTCTTTAGGTCAGTATCTTTAGGAAATGGTGGAGGACTACCTTGGAAAATTTGGTCCTCCATTCAAAACATCAAAAAACTTGCAATATAGAAATTCTGCAGTTGAAAAGTGTAACTGAAATAAAAATTTCACTAGCTGAGTCCAACAGCAAATTAGAGCAGGCAGAAGAATCAGCAAACTGACACAGGCTGTCTGAGGGGATCTGGTCTGCGAAACAGAAGAATGAAGAGATGTGACGGCAGGCACACCAGCGTGCAGGCTTCTGTAGCAGGAGAGCGGAGCGGAGGGGAGTCAGGGGGCTCAGCAGGTTGCATCTTAGGAAAGCGTGTGGAGCAAGGAGGAGTGGGGTTCTGCCCGCAGCCCCTGCCCGCAGCCCCTGCTCCTGCTTGTGTCTCTGGCCCTCTAGGACCTTGCAGCATTGCTGGAGCAGATTGGCTGTCTGAAGTACCTGCAGGTGTTTGAGGAGCAGGATGTGGATCTCCGCATCTTCCTGACCCTCACCGAGAGTGACCTGAAGGAAATTGGCATCAGGTAAGTCCTAAGGGCCCCCCTTGACCCCCCCCCCCTTTTTGCCCAAAAACCTGGAACTTGGTTACGAATTGTTTCCTGGCCTCAAACCCACAAGCAGAGAACTACCATCAACACTAGACTTGCTCCTTCTGGAATCCTCTTTCCCTCTTGAACAAACAGAGGGGCCGCTCAGTGGCCCTCTGATACTATTATATTCAAGCCCCTTATCTGCCTGCTTTGGTTTTTTTTTTTGTTGTTTTGTTTTTAATGTATTTAGGGTTTTATTACTTTTCTCATGATCAGAACATAAGAATTCTACAAATAATTGTCACAGTTCCACTAGAGGTAGTAATTTATAGCATGGGCTTATTTTTCAAGAGCTTGGATATGAAATGTTTTAAGATAAAAACCAAATAATTTAGGTCTTTTGTCTTGAAACATCCCCTGTGCATCCAGTTGAAGTTTGCGTTTTGAATCCTCATTCCTGTGAGTGATGCGCTCATTCCTTACCCCGTCTGCCTCAGAGCTCTCTGCTGGAGCTCTTGCTGTCCTCACGTGTCAGACACTGCCTGGTGTCCTTGGTTTCCCTGCGGGACCCACTGAGTCTTCCTTGCGGGAAGGGCCTCCACTTTGACTTATCTCAGAATGTCTTAATTTTCCCCTCACTTATTTTATTATTTTTTTTTATCTTTTTGCGGTGCTGGGGGTTGAACCTAGGGCCTTGTGCTTGCGAGGCAGGCACTCAACCAACTGGGCTATATCCCCAGTCCCTTCCCCTCACTTTTAAAGGAGTTATTCTAGATAAGGATCCTGGGCTGCCTGTTTTCTCCTTTAGCACTTCCAGTGTATCAGCCTTGTGACCTCCAAAGTTTGTGGTGAGAAGCCTGATGGTGATTTCATTGAGGATCTCTTATGTATGGTGGGTGAGCTGCTTCACTTTTGCTGCTTGTAGGATCTGTCTTTTGAAGGTTGGGTTGTGTGTGTCTTGGTGTTACTGGGTGTGTCACACGTCTCTGATCAGGTTTGGAGTGTCTTGGCCATTAGTTCTTCAGGTGCTCTCCTGGCGCCTTCTCTCTCCTCAGACTCCCGTAGTGTGGATGTGGGTGCCCTGGATGGTGTCCCACAGTCTCTGTTCACCTTTCTTCAGTCTTTTTTGTTTCTCAGACTAGCTAATTTCCATTGCTCAAATCTGCCTTGGAGTCCCTCCAGTGAATTTTTTATTGCAGTTACTATACTTTTCATCTTGAGTTCTTTTTCAGTTTCTCTATTAATAGTTGTATTTTGTTTTGACCTTCTCTACATCTTTTAGATCTGAGCATCTTTAAGTAGTTGTTCAGCAGTCTTTGTCTAGTAGAAATAAGGCAGGTTTCATTCAGGGACGGTGTCTTGGTTTTCTGTCTTTGTCCTCTGGTTTTTCGTCGTTTGAAACAGGATGTTTGAATCTCATAATATGGTGACTTTGGAAATCAGGGTCTTTACCTTCCTCGTTTGCTGGGCTTCTCAGGCTTTTTCTGAGCCTGTGCCGTCTTGTAGGCATATGTGGTGATTTTCTGTTTTTTCTTGTACATGAAGTTGCTTTTGAATGTCCTACTTTTAATTGGCTAAAAGGAAAATGAAGAAGGTACCACCCTTTAAGCCCCTTGAGAGCCACTTCAGCCAGCTTGCAGGTCAAGGCTTGCAGCATGGCCACGGCCTCCATGTCTCTGATCTTTGGGAGACAAGATCTGCACTGCCCACCCTGGTTGCTATAAGCTGCAGTGCCGAGAGGCCGGGCCTGGGCAATTGCCACTGTGGTAGGAGGTGCAATTAAACTGACTGCACTTGCCACCAGGGCCTTCTGTAGACTCCAGAGCCCCAGCCAGTTACTCACATTCTGCCAGTGCAGGTGTCTGGGTGGGGAGACAGATTCGTGGTGATCTTCTGGAACCCTCTGTGGGTTCACTTTTTTTTTTTTTTTTTTTTTTGGAACTGGGGATTGAACTCAGGGGCACTGGGCCACTGAGCTACATCCTCAGCCCTATTTTGTATTTTATTTAGAGACAGGGTCTCACTGAGTTGCTTAGCGCCTTGCCTGTGCTGAGGCTGGCTTTGAATCTGCGATCCTCCTGCCTCAGCCTCCCAAGCTGCTGGATTACAGGCGTGCGCCACCACGCCTAGATTGAGAGCCTCACGAGCAGACACACACTCGTCCACAGCCCTGGGGCCAGCAGCCGAGGCTTTTGGCAGCTGTTTCTGTCCTTTGGCCCAGGATCCCAGGGTGATCCTTCAGAGCCAAGACTTCTCTAGGGGGCAGCCTTGGTGGAAGGATGGCTCATGGAGTCCCTGTGCATGTAGCATATGCTGACATGCATCCTTCTCTGATTGACCCCTGCAGGCTGTTTGGGCCTAAAAGGAAGATGACCTCTGCCATTGCCCGCTGGCACAGCAGTGCCCGCCCCCCAAGTGATGCCCTGGAGCTGGCCTATGCTGACCGGCTGGAGGCTGAGATGCAGGAGCTTGCCATCCAGCTGCACAAGGCAAGTGGGGGGGAGCAGGGGAGGGTGCCAGCATGGCTGAGCATACCTAGAGTTGTGCCCTGCGCGTGGGCGGGGGGATGGGGCAAGATCCAGAGTCACCCAGCGGAAACAGCCAGACACACAAGTGCATGCTGCCACACAAGCAGGAGGTTCAGAGGGGACGTGTGGGAGGGAGGAGGTCAGGTAGACACAGGGAGAGAAGAGCCCCTGAGGGTGAGGACCAGAGGACAAGCAGCTCTGGAGAAACTAGGGTTGTAAAGGATGGGACCAAGGGAGCCACACCTAGCGGCTCAGAGGTAGAGACAGGCTCTGAGGCCAGGCAGACTGCAGGCCCCATAGGGAAGCCCTGCCCAGCCCCAGGGGCCTTGGCTCCCTCTTGCTTGGCCCCCTCCAGCCCCGGCTCTCTCCCTGCAGCGCTGCGAGGAGGTGGAGGCCATGCGTGGCCAGGTGTCCCAGGAACAGGAGTTGCGGGCTGTAGTGGAGAGTTGCCTGTTAGAGCAGGATGGTGCCCGCAAAGATGTCCACACCCAGCTGCAGGAGACCTGGGCGCTGGCCCAGGGTGCTAGCCTTGTCTTGGAGCAGCTACGGTGAGTGGGCTCAGAGCTCCCCTGGGGCTGATCTTTCCGCTGTCTGCCAAATGCAGAGGAGCCTGCCTTTGATTTGGTGGGGGTTTGGTGCCAGCCATCACTGCCCCTTAATTCTTTAAGCGGTGGTAGGTTTCAGGCCTGGCTTGGTCAGTGTCCCCTCCATCTGCTTTGGCCCTGGCTCCAGCAGGGTGGACCCAGGCAGCAACAAGGGTGTTCCTTTCCCGCTCATCAGTGTGGCTTTCCTAGGGTGCTTGCTACCAGCGGTGGGGACAGGACAGCGCTCCTTACCTTGGGGTACGGGAGGCCTCTGCCTCCCTAGCATTTGGTTTTGTGTCTGGCAGAGCCTGTCAAGCTGAGCTGTCAGCCCGAATGAGGCAGGACCAGCCATACTGTGCGACCAGCCTGGGCCCAGACCACCCCCTGGCAGGTAAGGAGGCATCAGCAGCTGGCCTCTAGGGGGGGCAGAGGGCTAGGCAAGGAACCCCAAACCGGGTTTCATCCAGTCTTTTGGTTTCATCAGCAGCTTTCCCACTTAGGTCCTGTGTCATCCAAATGTCCTGGGAAGAGTTCCCCAGAGAGCCAAGCTTGTTTCCTCACTGGTGAGGGGCATGCCCGTCCCCTGTTGGTAGGAGGCGCAGTCACTACAGTGTTGAGAAAGGCCCCTTTGTGGCCACCTGTGTTGTTCAAAACCTCTAGTGACTTCTGCATTCCACCTGGGTCCCAAGCTGGCACCACCTACCAACCAGCAATTAGTGCCTCAGTCAGCAAGTGGGAAGCCACGGGTCTTTCTAAAAAGTCTCATGGACTCCTGGTTTGGGAGGTATATGACAGGCACAGGGCACCCCTGCCCCAGCCTCTGCGGATTGCTCTTGTACCAGCAGTTGGGTAAGGAGGGTCTCCTGGTCATTAGAGCTCAGGACAAAGGCAGGGCCTGTGGGGACACACCCCAGAACAGCATAGCCCTCTGTACTACAGACTCCAAAGGCTGGCACACATCCCTGCAGGCCATGAGCCTTCCTGAGCTGTCAGGAGCCCTGGAAGACTGCGTCCATGAGATGGGTGAGTCTTCAAAAGGACAGCAAGGCCTGGGTGGGAGGGAGGCAGAGGGAGCCCTTCCAGGGAAAGCAGGTTTAAGTATTTCCACCATTACTGCGTGGGGCAGGCCCTGCCCTGCCAGTTCATGCGCCTTGGCCTCGGCAAGAGAGTCTCCAGGTTACCAGTTCCTAGTGGCCCCAGTTCCCCTTCCTCCCTGCTGCAGAGCACAGACTGCTCTGTCACCTCCGCAGGACGAGCACTGTGCTCAGTGACCCAGAGCCTGGAGAAGCTGCAGGTGCTCAACGGGAAGGAGAAGTGGCGGGAGCCTTAACCAGGAAGGACGGTGAGTCTGCAGCCTGGGGCTGCTCGGGCAGCCTCCGTGCAGCGGGTGCCGTGGGCCCACCTCATCTTCCTCTCCCTTCTCACCAGGGCCTTTTTCTTTTTCAGACTCTGACGTTGGGTGATCAGTCCACCCTGAAGTTGTGTGCCGGGCAGACCAGAGGGCAGTGAGCAGGCCAAGCCCACGGTGGGGCTGAGGATCAGGCCCCAGGGAGCAATCTGCAGACAGAGGTGTAACTGGGGCTGTGGCCCCTGCCAGGTCAGCAAAGCCAGCACTGAGGAAAGGATGAGGGCTTCTCACCCAGAATCTGGTGGTCAGGCCCTGAGCTCATGGGCTGCCCTGGCCCAGACCAGGCAGGCCCCTGGAGAGAGACGGTGTTCCCACACAAGTAGGCACCACACCAAGGCCTGACCTTACAGGTGAGGACCAGGATGCCTAGAACATGTGCCATTTGTTGGAGAATAAAATTTACATCAGCTAATCTAATAAGGGCTCGGTTCTGGTCATGCATGCAGTACCAGCCCACACACCAGCAGGTCAGTGAGGGAAGTCCACTCCAGAACCATAGCCCCAGTGATCTGGGGCCCTGGGTGAATGTCCCTACCTATCCCCATCCTTGTGGCAAGAGCCCGCACGGTTCATGGGATCCAGCTTACAACCAACTGTTAGGAAAGCTAAAGCATAAGCCAGGGCAGTGCGCGTACCTGCTGAGCAGGATTCCCCAAGCTGCATGCCAGCCTGGACATCTTGAACCCTGTCTCAAAATAAAAAAGGCTGGGGATGTGCCTCGGGGTCAAAGGGTCAATCCCCGGGACCAAAAGAAGGGAGGCGGCAGCCCCAGAAATGCAAGTGAGCAAGGTACCGTTTATTCAAACAGCAAAGTGCTTCACCCACGCCTGCTGCGCCGACGCACTGAGGTGGACGCTGCCCGCACCGCCTTCCTTGCCGGGCTGGACGTGGGCAGCAGTAGCCCTGGAATCTTTGCAGATGCGGGGCCCTAGAGACTGCACGTAGTGGCCTTCCTGTCCCAGGGTGGTGGCTGTCCTGCACAGTAAGCCTGTGCTTCCAGGCCGTTCCCTGGGGCCGCTTGCTGTGCTGGGAATAGAGAAAGGCAGAGGTCAAAGGGCAGGCTGATGCAGCTGGAGCCACCAGGGTCAGGAAGAGGCCTGACACTAAGGCCTTACCATAGCCACCAGCCAGACGGGTGGTCTGCAGAGGTCAGAGGCTGGCAGACGGGGACACTATGCCCTGTGCCCAGTGCCTGGGGAATCGGAATCCTCTGAGGCCCAGGCTCCACACCTTCTCGAAGGCTCCCGCCCAGCCCAGATGTCTTTCCAGCAGCAGAGGAGTGACTGCTGTCTTTCCTTCAACAGTTCCACACACAGCAGGGCCCCTAAGGCCCCCACTGCCCTCAGGAACCTACCCGGGAGACTAAGTCACTCGGAAGCCTCACCCACAGCTCACAGCACGCACGAGAAAGAACCTCACCCGGTGAATCCGGCAACCACCAACTGCACAGTCCACCATCCTCCTCAACCGGCTCTCCATGCCGTGGGGCTGGCTCTGGGAAAGGCAGGAGTGGGTCCCCTAGATGAGGGCTCCCCTTCCGGAACACAGTCTTCTGAATGGCCCCCAAACTGCACTGACCCCCTTGGAAAATTGGGTGCTGGTTAGGGCCAGTGATGCAGCTCAGCACAGGGGTCTGAGCCTTGGAATGGGCAGGAACATCCTGAACTGCAACAGCCAGGTGCAGGCCACCTACTGACCAACCTGAGGGTAGCTGCCTCCTGGTCCCAGATGGCCAGGAGGAGGGTGCAAACTCCCTAGAAGACAACTCCCATGGGAATTCCAGGGCGCACAGCTAGCACAGGGACCACCTCAGGAGGAAGCTGGGTGCAGCTTCTCCAGGGCGGCCCTCTGCTCTTCGTGGCTGCAGCCAAGGCTTCTGCCCGCTTCTCTGCAGGCATCATATTGAGCACCTTGAGGTCAAACGAAGGTGGGACTTGGCCATGCTCACCAGGGCATTCTCAGAAAGTCGGGGACGCCTCCAGCTGCGTCCTTGTGGGTGTACAGCGGGACCTGCACGGGCAGGGGGCCATGGTTGGAGCCAAACGTGGAGCCCTTAGCAGGAGGAACCCGACAGCTGCTAGACTAGGGGAACGGCAGCCAGTTTTGCCAAGTACATGAGCCACAGAGCAGTGTCTGGTGGAGGCAGGCGCCGGTCAGCTGCAGCGGAGCAGTGCAGCCCTCTTTGCAGCTGATCCCAGGCACTTCCCACCCTCGGCCTGGTTCCCAGCAGGAAGCCTTGAATGTCCCCTTACCCACACCCCATGCTCCCCAGCCTCGGAGCCCTCAGACCTCATAAGGTGACCAAACCTACATACAAGCCCCCTTCTTGCTTCTCCATTTTCCACCTCCCAAAACATGCTGCTGCTTCATCCCGTTCTCCCACGATCCCACTCCCCAGACTGACAACAGGCAGCAAGGCGGATGGAAAGGCCCCGAACCCTTCTCCCAGCCCGGCCAGGGGCCCTCTGGGGGGTGTGTTACCCAGCGGCGCCTCACGTAGGGCCAGAGCCACCCAGGAGCGGAGGCGGGGCCCGGGCACGGTCCCATCTCCTGGTCGTGGTCACGTGAGTGCATAGCGCTAATCTCCGCGCGTTAGCTGCCGCGCGGACAGGTGCGCCCCGGCGCGCTGCGGGTCCTCGGTCAGGTGAGGCACAGGCAGCCCAGGCCCAGCGCCCGGTTCCGTCCGCAACCAGAAGCGCGGTGCGCGAAGCCCCTGGGGAAACCCAGCAACCGGGCCCAGTGCATATGCATCTGTAAGGGAAGCGCGGGGCCTGCGCCCGCCCGCCTCCTACCTGCACCAAGAAGCACAAGGGGATGCGGCCGAAGAGCTGCCCAGCGTTGGCAGCCTACAGCACGATATGGCACGACGGCTCCAGCCTGCGCCCAGGCGCATCGCCTCCAGCTAGGGAACCGCCGCTGTTGCATCCCGACGCCCCCCCCCCGCCCCTTATGCGCACGCGCAAGCCCGCCCCCGACGGGATCGACCTATCGGCAGGCAGCCGCGTACGTGTGCTCTCGCCGCCACCAATCGCTGCTGCGCCTCTGGCGAGCCCAACTAGGGCTCGGAGTGGACGGTGTGCGAAGTAGGGGCGGCCCCGCCCACGGCCCTCGCAAATTACGACTCCCAGGCGCTTCGAGGCGAGCCGAGGCCGCCCGCAGGGACTTCGCCCCGAGGTTGACCAGACCTCTCCAGCGACTGCGCCCCCTTTCCCCGGAGCGCAAGGACAGCAGGGCCCGGCACAGTGCCCTTGCAGCCCTCGCCCCAAGTTGCCTGCAGGCCAGGACTTGCTAAGGGCGCCCCGAAGTCAGTGACGGTCGGAAGCCCCCTGTCTGCCATCCAGGATCCCGCAGGGGAGGGAGCCTTTAGAACTTACCCTGCGTTGGTGCTGAAGAAGGGAGTCCTGGGGCTTCAGAAGCACTGGGAAAAGGCTCTATCGGGGTGTCGGTGCCTCTATAATCCATATGCTGCCTCGAACTCACCAACAGCAGGGCCCAAGTGCCATGCCCCAGTGGACATGGGTTTGCGAAGGAACCCCGGCTCACTCCCAGGATGAGTACCCAGGGGACTGGGGCCACAGCCAGAAGAGCTGCAGAGTCCAGCCATTAGTTGGTGGCCCTGGAAAGGCTGCCTGTAGCAGAAGCGGGGCGGGGGCAGTTGGCAGGATCGGGTGGAAAACCACTCACGTTAGTTTTATGGTGGCATCAGGAGGTTGGAGGAAATAAGGAGCCAAAAAGGGCATCTCTCCCCTGCTGTGGGCATCACCTGGGTCAGAGACCACACAGGGCAGACACAGTGACAGGGATGCCAGACTCCAAGTGTGTGACTATGTCCAGAGAGCACAGGGCAACAAGTGAAGGCTCCCCTACTGCCACACCACACCAGACATTAACAAAGGAGCAGGTCTGTGGGGAAGCAGGAGGGGTCCAGTTTGGCCCAGACTCCCTGACACTGACTCCTCTGCCCACAGGGACTGGGGGAGACCCAGGTGTCCAAGAGTAGCTGCGGGGCCACGGGGACAGCATCCCCAGGGCAGCAATGCACCAGGAACACCAGGGCCAGCCTCCCTATTAGCCAAGGGGCTGCGGGCTGAGTTCCCTGAACACCGGGTACCCCCTGCTGGAAGGCCACTCCAGGCCACTCCTGGGCAGGGGAGCATGGACTCCAGCTCCAAAACCCACCTCCTCTGGGCAGCCAAACCTGCTGCTCCAGTCCATCAAGTCCACATAACAGCCACAAGGTGTTGATTCTTTGCTTAAAAAACCTCATCATTCTCAAAACTGACTACTCCAGCCAGGTGCAATGGTGCCCACCTGTGAGCCCTGAGACTCAGAAGACACGAGGGTTGCAGCTTTGGCAATGGCATGACACTCAGAACTCTTGAAAAGGGCTGGGGTCGGGGCTGGACTGTGGCTCAGTGGTGGAGCACTCGCCAAGCATGTGAGGCACTGGGGTCGATCCTCAGCACCACACAAAAATAAAATAAAGGCATTGTGTCCACCTACAACTAAAACAATTTTTTTTTTTTAAAAAAAAGGGCTGGGGTGTAGGTTAGTGGTAGAGCACTGCTGGATTCAGTTCCCATACCAAACATAACACACACATAAAAACCCAACCAACAGCAACAAAAAACCAAGAAGATCCTCCGACTGTTCCTTATAAAAAACTAACCAGCCGGGCGCGGTGGCCACGCCTGTGATCCAAGCGACTTGGGAGGCTGAGGCAGGAGGATTGCGAGTTCAAAGCCAGCCTCAGCAACTTAGCGAGGCCCTAAGCAACTCAGTGAGACCCTGTCTCTAAGTAAAACACAAAATAGGGCTGGGGATGTGGCTCAGTGGTGGAGTGCCCCTGGGTTCAATCCCCAGTACCAAAAAAAAAAAAAAAAAACCCACCCAGCTGGGCACAGTGGTGCACACCTGTAATCCCAGCCACTCGGGAGGCTGAGGCAGGAAGCCAACTTGAACTGTCTCAAAATTTAAAAAAGGGCTGGGGGTGCAGCTCAATCGTGCAGCACTGTGTTCAATCCCCACTACCAAAAACCAAACTCCAACCACCTTGCAGAGCCTTCGATGTCTGTCCCCGCTCCTGACTCTCCCGGTGCTGCACCAGGCCTTTGCACAATTCCAAGGCCAGCTCCTCCTCATCCTTCAGGGCTCAGTTTAAATATGTCCTCAGCGAAGCCCACCCAGACCACCAGGTTAAATTAAGCCCCCATGCGACGTCATCCCATCACCCCACTGATGGCACACGGCGGTGCCCAGTGAGCATCTGTGGCACAATCAGGGATGGGACGGGCACTGGGCATCGGCTCGCACACAGGGCCGGGCTCCTCCCCATGAGGTTGGCCTTCACCCCAGCCAGGGCCAGCGATGGCAGGACAGAGCCTGGAGCCCGTCACTGCTGCCTCACATGAGAAGCAAGGCAGGGCCACACCATCAGCAGCCACCAGTGTCGGGCCACAGGGCCACAGTGCTGTGCCCGAGGAAGGCGAGGACAGGGTATTGCTGCATGATTTTATTACCATAAATATACAACAAAAACAAAACCCAGCCAATCAGAGTGCGTCAGACAACAGCACGCTGCGGCCGACGGCCAGTGTGCGCCCCATCCTCCAAAGAGCTGGCACCAACAGCAATGGCCAGAGACCGGGACGCTGGCGGGGTCGGGGGCCGGTGTGCATGCACTCGCGTGTGTGCACCGTGAGCAGGCAGCAGGCAGGAGTGTGGGGCGGGACAGCTCTGCTCACAGGCTCACTGCAGGGGACCAACCGGCCACCGCTGGGCCTCTCCCCCAGGTGCCCGCAGAGCAGGCTCTGTGCCACCCACAGCTCTCCCTCCCTCAGGGGTTAGTGGCAGGCGGCTCTCGGGGCTAGGACCCCTCCACCTCCCTGGGCCAGGCCCACTGGGCAGCTCTGCTCCGGGCACCAGAACCAGGTGTCCCGTCTCTGCTGCAAGCTGCCTGCGAGCTCAGCGTCGCGGCTGGGCCCTGGGTGCCCTCCTTCCCCGGGCAGGTCCTGCTACCGGAGTCTTGCAAACGCAAAGGGATATTTAAATGGCGATGGGCAGCTGAGGAGGCAGCTCAGGTCCCTCCCTGGCAGGTGCATAGGCAGTGCCACTGGCTGAGCAGGAAGGCCCCATTTGGGGACATCTGAGGGGAGCAAGCCAGGACCTGTGAGAAGGCACAGGGCATGGTGACCAGGTTGCTACCCATGGCGGGGCCAGCCCCTGCCTTGCCCACGGCCGACCTGGCTGCCAGGGAAGGGCTACACCCTAGGGCAGGCTCCCCGGCCAGAGGGCCCAGCATGGGTGGAGCTGGGAGCCCAGGGAGGGCCCTGCCACCAGTGAACACCAGAGGGCAAGGCAGCAGCCAGAGCCAGGCTCCTGGGGTACACGCGGGGGGGCGGCCGGCGCGTTCCCTTCCCCAGCCAGGACTGCACCCCAAATGTCTGTGAAGATGGCACTTCACCCACAAATCCGTTCTCTTGTGCTGGTCTGCGAAGTTCTCAGGGACCCGACCCTGAATGTGGGAACTCCCAGGGCCAGTGCCCAGGTGGAAGTCACCGTCCTTCATGTTGTACCATTTACAAATACATCGACCGTAGAAAAAGAGGGTTTGAAGAGTGGACAGGTCACTGTGCTCTTTGATCGAGGGTCACCATGGTGGCCACGAGTCATGCCCACAGCAGAGACTGACTCACACTGGGGTCCAGAGCAGTCTGAGGGCTCCTTGTGGTCAGGGTGGCCTGACTCTCAGAGGGGGGTCAGGTCAGTGGTCCCAGGCTCAGGACTGGAGCCACCAAGCGGAGGCCAGGGGGGGCCAGTGGTGCCCAGGCTGCCGAGGCTGCAGGATGTCTCCATGGACGTGGACCATCCTGTGGGCAGGAGCAGAGGGAGGTGTGGTCACACTTGGCTGATGCCCCAGGTCACTGCAGTCTGATGGGAACAGCAGATGCACCCTAAGTGACCATGCTGGGGACCTGGGGACCCTTCAGACCCAGCTGGGGGGGAGGTCTGGTCCCCTCGGGGTATCCCCCTTGAGTGCCTGGCACTGGAGCTGCTAGCCCGTGAGGTCTCCCCGCCTTGCCCTGGCCAGCACGTCCGAGATCTGAGCAGACTGTCCCGCTGAGCTTTCCCATGGGCCAGGCTGGAATTCAGGGCCGGGAGCAGGGGGCAGCTGTGCCCTGAGCAGCCCGTGAGCAGCTTCCTGAGTGGAGTGAGGCCTTGGAAGTCCACCTGCCCTCTGCAGAGGGTGCTGTTCATTTCTGGGATGTCACCTCCACTAAGCTATGCGGCACTCTGCCCCTAGCTTGGGGCTGCCCCAGGGGTACCGATGGCACAGCCCTCATGGGACAGGGGTGCTAGGACCAGGTTGCTTCAGAGCCTGTCTTCAGGACTTGCGGCCTCCTGCAGGGCACAGCCCTGCCATGCAGCCCCAGGCAGTGAACCGCAGTCCCAGGCGGATCGCCTGAACCAGAGCACCCTACTTCTGCAGTCTGACCTCAACAGCAACACCCAACCAGCGTCTCCCAGCATTGGTGCTGGGATGTGGCTCAGTGGCTAAGCACCCTGGGTTCAACCCGCGGCACCAAAAAATAAAAGAGTGAACAGAAGCAGGGTGGAGATGAGAGGCCCTTTCCAACCAAAGAGGGTCACAACTGCCTGATGCCCTGGTTGTGGGTGACCCCGCGGACTGAGCCGTACAGGTGCTGGGCCAGGCAGTGGGCAGATGGGTTTCCCTGCCGTGTGAGGAGCCAGGCTCCTCAAAGCAGCTCCTCGACATGACTTTATCTTGATTCTAGAACAGCAGCTTCAGCGCCCCCACTTCCACCCCTGGCTCTGGAGGTCTGGGTTGATCGGGTCCCAGATGAGGAAAGCGAGGCTCGGCTGGCATCAGGGAGGCCTTGCTTGCCAACGGCTCCCCCGGCACCAGGTCCGGGGCTGGCAGTGCCCTTGGGAGGAACCAGTGATGACCACCTGGTCCTCGGCAGGAGGCAGACGGGGAAAAGGTCTGTGTCCACACTCCAGAGTGCTCAGCCAAAGGCTCTGCTCCGAGAGCCGAGCCTCAAGACACAAGCAGACCTGGGCTTGGCCAGAGGCGTGCTTTGAGGACTGGCAGGAGGCATCAGAGCAGGCCCCTGGGTCCCTGGGGACAGAGTCAGGACCCACCCCCAGGCCAGGGTGGGACCCCAGAGCCAGTACCTGGCAGGTAGATGTCAGCAGGAGGGCCTGGCTGGCCGCAGCCTTGGTGCTCAGGACTGCTGTCCTGCAGGACGTCCTCGATGGAAGGCACCCGGCTCCCTGCAGCAGTGGAGGGCAGGGTCAGGACCGCCACGCGGCCACAGGTCCCAGCAGGTCCTAGGCCTGCACTACGGCTGAGTCCATCCTGATCCCCTCGCTCTCCAGGACCCCGAAGATGGACGCTGCCTTTTCTTTTCCTCCCCTCTCTCCCGCTAGCATGGGTGTGTCTGTTTGTATTGTAAACATCACACACCCATGTTTCAAAAACAAGGTCAGCGGGTAACAGGTGTTAGCACACCCTGGCCCTCACGAGGGGTCCTGAGGCGTGTGGCCACACAACAGTCCTCATTCCTCAGCCTGGGACCTGCACTTCTCAGGGTGGCCAAGTATCCTCTGGCACTAGAAGGGCTGGCCCCACGTTCTCCAGGACACACTGTCCCACAGCTGAGGTTCCATCAGGCCAACTATCCACTGAGACCAGCGGCTTCCAAAACAGAATCACAGAATCGCAGTGAGCCTCATGCAGGGGCGGGACTTCCTGGGAAGCACACGGGTCAGCACAGGAGTAACTGTGTCTTATTCTGGGGCCTCCCCCATACAACTGGCCATGTCCATGTCCAAGGTCTGCGGCTTCAGGCCTCCCTGATGCCAGCCGAGCCTCGCTTTCCTCATCTGTCCAGCAGCGAGGCTGGTGAGGAACGGCCAGACAAGGAGAGGCGTCCTCCGCTCGCGTGCAGCCACCCTGCTGCCCACAGGGCCCAGGTCACAGGAGGCCCCTGGGTGCTTAAGGCCTCTGCTAAAGGAGGCGAGGATACACGTGCCAGTCCTGCTCATTCTGAGGGAGCAGAGGGGAGGCAGGGCAGCTGATGCTCCCCCAGGGCTCCCCAGGTCTCGCCCAGGAGCCCCGCCACATGCTGGGGGCCGGCTGGCAGAGGGCCCAGGCTGGAGACAGTGGAGGCGGGACACTGCGCAGCAGGGCTGGTCAACAGCCTGTGGCAAACTCTGTGCGGCCAGCTCTCCGGGAGGGCCGAGCAGGCCGCCGAGGGCTCACCTTGCTTCAGCGAGGACGCGTCCGCCTCTTCTGCTGCGAAGCTCTAGGAGACAAAGGAGAGGCTGCCTGGAACTCGGTGGCAGGGCTGGGGCCACGAGCTGCGGCCCTGGATGCCAGGCGGAGCGGGCAGCGGGGGAAGCTGCAGCCACCCAGGGGCTCTCGTGAGCCTCTCGTGCACCCTGGTCAAGTCGCCATGCAGTACCCCATCCCACAGGCCGGGGTCACGGCCGGGCCAGAGCCTGGCAGCACGGCGATGCCCAGAGGGCAGGGGCGGGGGCTCGGCTCACCTCGGGGGAGCTCTCCCGCGGCGCCAGCTCCGAACCACTGGGCGGGACAGGAGCATCCGAGTCCTCCGAGAGCTTCTCCTCGTCCTCCTCGTGGATCGGGGACGACGGGGACCGCAGGGTGCTAGGGAGAGGGAGGGAAGGTGGGTAGCCTGGAGGACGGCTGGGTGAGGCCTGCCCTCCAGCACAGCCACACTGGGCCAGCAGATGCCCAGCCTGACACCACCTGGGCGAGGCCAGGAGATGGGAAGGTCGCCCCTAGGACACACCTATGCCAGCAAAGCCGGTGGCCAATGTAGAAGGTCACCAGGACTGCTGGAGGGACTCGAGCACAGATGGAGGAGAGATGGACACGGCAGGAAGCCGCAGGAGCGTGCGCCTGGCTCTCCACAGTGCACCAGGCCCGAGAGGGAGGCAGCGAGGGGCACTGCCGGCGGCTCCCTGCCAGTCTCCCCAGGAGCCTGCCAACCCCGGTCCCTGCAGGAGCCTGGCTGTCTGGAGGCCCTGTGCCTGCGACTGCCTGGGAGAGGACGGTGGCCACTGGCTCAGCAGTGATGTGTGCCAGCTGCCACTGCTGGCCACTTCTGGAACATGCCCAAGTGACCAGCTGCCACACAGCCATGGATCCCAAAGATCAGAGACAGGCCCACAGGCAGCCTGCTGCCGAGGACAGCAGCGTGTGGCCGGCACGAGGGCCTCTGCCCAGGCACCATCTGCGGCTCTGCTCTCCGCTGGGAAGGACTGTCGGTGAGTCCGGCCTGCTGTGCATCCGTGAGTCCTGGCGAGTCACCAGCCAGGTGTGAGAGGATCCCGTGAGACACAGGTGACCTGTGCACCTCACGAGCTGCTGCAGGCGCCCCACACCTCCCCTGCGGAGGCGCTGCCGCCTCACCTGTCTGGGGACTTGCTCCGGGGCTTGCTCTGGTGGCTGCTCTCCAGGATTCGGTCAATCCCAGCGAGCGGACAGCTGGCCTGCGAGAGGCCGTCCGAGACAGCTGAGTAGGTGATCTCTTCGTACAGCGGGGCCGAAGGGATGGCCGGGGACACAGCACGAAGGCCATTGAGAGCCTCGAGCAGGGAGATGGGCTCGTAGCCAGGTGGGACGCTGTCCGAGCCCTGTGGGGACAAGGACAGGTGAGCAGGGGCCAGGCACCCACCGCGGCCACAAAGCCCCAGACCCCGGCTTCTCCCAGGGACATTCACGCCCACACCCTCTCTGCAACCGTCTCCTGGCTGCTCCACCTTTAGGACTCGAGGTCCCCCACCCTCACAGCCTCCAAGTCATCCTGCCCAGGGCTCCCTCGGCACCAGCGAGAGCTCGCACACTCGCTGGACACAGACGTCCACGCTGGTGGCCAGGATGAGGGTGCAGGGCACCCACCAAGGTCAGCTCCTGCCTGGCTTCCTGTTCCCGCCTTGAGGGGGCGCGTGGGGGGTTAGTGAGGGGAAGGCCCAAGCCATGCCAGAGGCAGAACTCCGCACCCCCGTGCCCTCCCGGGAGGTCTGGCTCCAGGAGCTCCGACCTGGGTGGCAGTGGGGACGCGTGGAAGAGCCACTACTGCCCCCTGCTGGGAGCAGGTGAACCCACAAGGCTGAGGGAGGAGGACACTGCCCAGGCCCAGGGAGCAGCAGTCAGGCCACCGGAGGGCTCTTCCCCTCACTCTCCCTGGACCAGGCAAAGGGCGGAGAGCCTTCAGGGGCTCCTCCCTGGGGCCCGCCAGGCCAGCAGGCCCGGAGAGGAGAGGAGAGGAGAGGAGAGGAGAGGAGAGGAGAGGAGAGGGGAGGAGAGGGCGGCCGGTGGCTCTGGGCCTGTGCTGCGTCTGGACCTCTATCCTCCCTCTGCGCCCACCTGCCTTCAACTTAAAGGTGCAGGGCTGCCCTCGCCCCTGGCCCCTGGCCCCTCCACCTCTGAGCCAGCCCAGGGCACGCGGGCTGTGACTGGGTCTGCCTGGGTACGGAGGCTCCTGGTAGAGGCCTGGCCCAGCGGCCACCCACCGCCCCGTCCCCGTGCCTGTTCCCTGCAGTGCAGCGAAAACGCCAGGAAACCAGAGTCCCAGGCCCAGAAAGCCAAGATCCGAGGGGCAGAGAGCGAGGGAGGCAGCCCGAGAAGCAGGCGCAGGGCACCGTCCGCAAAGGCAGCGCGAGTCCCCCCTCGACATCCATCCCACTGCCAGCAAGAAAAAAGGGAAACGGCCTTGGGGAGCCAGAGGCGGGCGAAGCTGGAGGAAGGGGTGCACCCGGCCGCCATCGCCAGGGCGGACGGACTGGCCTGCCCACAGAGCTGGAGCTTCTGCTTGTCCCTCAAGCTCCCTTCCTGGGCAGGGACTCGGGACTGGGAGAGCGACCAGACAGAGCACCCTGACCGTGCTCGCCTGGGTGGGCGGCTCCACTGGTTGGGAGCAGCTGCGGCGGGAGGTCCCAGGACCAAGCACACTTACTGTTTCCCTTTTAGGGTTCTTGCTGACCAGGGAGGCAGGGTGCGACTTTGATTTTTTAAAGGGACACTGTCAAGATAAAAATCATATGTTTTACAACCACCACCCCCTGAATGGCACTGGGCTGGTGGGCAGGGCCTCTGGTTTGCTGTCCTCCAGGCACCAGGCAACCCCGCGCTCCTCAGGACCCTCAGGACCAGGCGCATGCAAGTTCTGGCTGCCGGCTCCTTCAGCCGGAGTCCAGGAGCCACGCAGCTGGCCCGCTAGAGTGGCAAGGGGTGGGACCGTCCCCAACCCCAGCACCACCCACCCATGGCCTAGGCCACCCAGAGCAGCAGGTACTGGCCAAGGGGCGTGAGAATGGCTGGGCACTCAACCCCGCAGCCATCTTAACCACTCCCAGGGGACATGCCCAGTCTGGGCTCTTCACAGACGGGCCGGGAGGAGGGCGCTGTCATGGGGTCTCCCGCCAGCACAGCAAGGGCTGCTGGGGAGGGGTGGCAGGTCGAGCTGCCGCCCCAGCAGCCCTGACTGTGGGAGGCGTCCTGGCTCAAGAAAGGTGAGAGGGAACAGGAAGGGACCCGCCTGAGCCTAGGCCACCAGGCAGAACCAAGCACCAAGCCACCGCCACTGGGCGTAGTCACCCTCTGACACACGGAGATCCTCTCCCCAGGGCAGAAGCATCATCTCTCACAACCAACCAGTGGGACACCCAGGCCTGCGAAGCCCACGCTGGACAGTGGAGGCAGAACTGCCAGCTGGCCCATGGGGGCTGGGTGGCCCTTCGTGACACAGGACCTGCGGGGCAGCCACATGTCTGCGGCAGCTGCCAGGACACGTCAGCTTTTCTAAGAAGCCAACAATCCGGGGTTTAAGGAAGACTCCAGGCTTTTATATATATTGGCCCAATTTTCAGAAACATGGACAAACACACCTTGCCTCCTGCCAGAGGTCAGCCAGGCCCAGGCCAAAGCCTGGTGCAGACCACGGAGGCCGGCAAGGAACTCTGGGCCAGGTGTCATCCTGTGGGCAGCAGGTCCACTGGGTTCACTGCCCTTTTTTTAAACAGGAGGCAGGGCCTTCAAAGCCACTGGACCCAACAGCTCAGCGGAGCACAGGGCAGGCTCTGCCTGGCCGCCCTCCCTCCCGGCTGCCTGGGCTCTCTAAGCCCCCGCACGCCTCCGCACCTCTCCCCTTGCCTGAGTCGCTCTGAATCTGCTTCTCTCCCTGTCCCTGTCCTCTTTCTTCATGTCCCTCTCCCCTTCTCTGTAGGTCTGCAGCGAAGGGACCTGCCCTCCTGCCTGAAGTAAGCCCTGCCTGCGCGTCCCCGTGCAGGGAGCCTGGCGGCCACCTGCCACAGCCCCTCGGGACAACACCACGCTGCCTGCGGAGTCCCGCGAGGAAATGGCACAGCTTGCTCACTGAGAAGCAGCCGGAGTGTGGACTCGTCCACCCGGACAGTGTCACGCTGGGTGAACCCAGATGAGGTGGCAGCTGCCTCGCACACGGCCCGCCCGGGCCCCCATCAACACAGCCTTCTGCAGGGGCCACACAGACGGGGGTGGGAAGCGGCACATACCGAGTGCTCGTCGTGGTCCATGCTCTGGGCCAGGACAGGACTGAAGGAGATAGGGGACAGGGCCCCTGGCTTCTTGCGCACGGCCCGGATCTGCAGGAGGGCCCGGAACGCTGCGGCAGAGGGAGGGACTCACGTAAGCAGGCAGCACCCCAGCAGCACGTGGGGCAGCACGCCCCACAGCAGTCCCACATCAGGGCTGAACAGACCCTCAACAAATGGCCGCAGGCAGGCCACAGGGCACTGCCGGACACGGGGCAGTGGAGTCTGAGGAGCAGGAGCCAAGACCCATCCAGTACCGCAGGCCCACGGCCAGTGGCTGGGACTGCGCTCAGGCCACCGGAGGACAGCAGCACCTTCAGGCTGCGGGGAGGTCAGCCAGGCCCCAGGGAGTCCAGGGGCAAAGGCTGGCCACCTGCAGCAGGCAGAGCAAACCAGGCTCACCCCACAAAACAGCCCAGAGGCCACAGCACACCGTTCCAGGACGGGGCAGGTGAAGAGTGCTGGCCACGAGACCAGGACAGACAGGCTGCAGAGCAGCAGCAAATGGTGGACGAGAGGCCTTCTCCTGGGCCTCCTCAGCGATGTGTCCTGGCAACACAGCTACGGACCAGGCGCGCCCAGCAATCCATCTCCTCTCCCCCATCTCCTGTCCACCCCCATGGACACAGGCCTCATGCAGAGAGGAGACCTCCGGGCCCCTCCTACCACACAACCTCACCCAAGATTCAGTAGCCCAGGGGAGGAAGGACCCTGCCAGTGGACTGGAATGGGTTCACCCAGCTCCATGTGGGCAGGACTGGCCCCTCGAACTGGGCCCTGCCCAGCTCCTCCAGTGCAGGCTACCCCTCTACCTGGCCTGCTCCTGCCTTCTTGACCCCAAGCCTCTGGACCACACTCTGACCCCCAGAAAGCCCCAGGAAGCCAAGACAGGCTGGGGACACCGGCACTCAGCTCCAGCTTCAGTCCCTCCGGCCACTGGGACTCCTGTCTCAGGCTGAGCCCCGCGGGAACCCTTGGGAAAGCCTTGAGCTGCTGGGTCTCCTGGGAAGCCAGAGTCTAGAGGTCACAGGGAGGGGGAAGCGAGGGTGAGCTGACGGGGCTGCTCAGGAGAGGGGGGCCCTCAGGGGAGCCCCACCTCAGAGCTGCAGGCAGCAGGGCCACTCAGGCAAACTGGGCCCAACACTGCCTGCTTCCGGGCTGGAGGCTCGCAGAGGCTGGGCTGGCCCCTCATGCTGCCCAGTCCTAACCAGGCTGGACAGAGCTGTGTGGAGTCCACCTACAGGCTCCTGGTCTGGGGCACACCCTGTGCACCCCAAGAGCACACAGCCTTGCCCCCACGTCCATGTGCTGGCCTGTCCCCAGTCCTACGGAACCGCTGATGCACACACTTGCAGACACCCGCCACCCAGCCGGGCCCCGAGGACCCTCTCTACAGCCCTCATGGGCCTGCTGCTGCTTTCTGGCAGCGGGGTCTGGAGACCCACCCCTGCCCGGCTGCTCCTCCTGGCCGTGACCGCAGGTCCCCCAGAGCCGGGACGGCGGGCAGCTGGCGCCCAGCACACCTTTCCATTTGCAACTCCTTCTCACTTTCTCTAAAATAATTTCTACATAAAGTTTTTGTTCACTGATCAATTTTGCCCAAGAGTCACCACAAACACCTGCCCGGGGGCACTGGGCCCTTGGCGCCCACTCCAACCCAACCGTCCCGGAGACGGACCGCGGACCCGGGCGGCCTGTGCCGGACCACGCCTGCCTGAGGCCCAGGGCGCCCTCCCTCCCAGCCTGCCCGCCCTGGCCCTGGCTGCGCGGCCGGGCAGCCCGCCTCTCCGGGCGCCGTGTGGGAGCCGGGTGGACTCACGCAGCCGGCAGATGGGGCAGTTGTTGGCCTGGTACCGCAGCGTGTCCGCACAGGAGGTGCAGAGGCAGAGGTGGCGGCAGGGCAGGATCAGCGTGTCCCGCAGGTCCGACAGGCACACCACACACTCGCTGCTGTTGTCGCCGTTCTCGTCGTCTGCGGGCTGCGGGGACAAGGGCCTGCAGGTCAGCCGCCTCTGGGGGCCTTCACGCCCTGGGCGCCACCATGGCCAAGGTCGGCCTAGAGGTGGGAGGCAGCCATGGAAGCTGCAGCAGGTGCCATGCTCTCCAGGGGACGCTGGGGACACTAGAACTGGCTTTCTGCTCCTCAGAGAAAACCCTGAGAGCTGGGGGACCTGTCCACTCGTGGAAACCACCAGCAGGTCTCACCTGTTGGCAGCGTTCTCATTAGGTCAATAATGGCCGCTCTCAGAGAGAGAAGCAGCACGTGGGCTGAGAGCGGAGCCCCAGCAGGGCCGGGAGCCGAGCCGGCCTGTGTCTGTGAGGCTCCTGAGGGCACAGCCACGCCACCATCCCTGCTGTCCACAGCGCTGGGCGGCTGCCGCAGACACTGCAGGCCCAAGGGAAGCCAGCAGCCCCGGTGTAGAAGCTGAGCCGGGCCTGGCCGGGCTGCCCGGTCCTCCCAGCCCCTGGAGGGCCCCACTGTCCACGCCCACTGTGTGGGCTCTCAGAGCGTTCCAACAGGCGGCCATGTCATTCAGTCCACTGCTTCTTTAAAACCAATAAAAAGAGCCGGCACAGCGGTACACGCCTGTGATCCCAGCAGCCTGGAGGCTGAGGCAGGAGGATCACGCGTTCAAAGCCAGCCTCAGCAACTAGGCAAGATGCTAAGAAACTTAGTGAGACCCTGTCTCAAAATAAAAAATAAGGGCGATCCTCAGCACCACATAAAACAAATGAAATAAAGGCATGCTGTCCGTACACAACTAAGGAAAAAATTTTAAAAATAAATAAATAAGTATAAATAAAAATAAAAAGGGCTGGGGATGGCTTGGTGGTTAAGTGCCCCTGGGTTCAATCTCCAGTACCAAAATATAAAAATAAGAATAATACAAAATAAAAACAGTAAAAAGACAACCAGGTCCCAAGTCCACTCTCCTCAGCGCTTCGCTGACCATCTGGACCTCTGCGTAGCAGACCCCAGAGCTGCCTCTACCTCCCGAGGGCAGCCTCGGTGTGGAGGCCGCTCTGTAGGGGCGTGGAGCCGGCAGCAGGGGGCAGCACTGCTCACCGCTGACAGTGCGGGGGAAGCCCCAAGGCAGCAAGGCCAAGCCCGGCTAAGCCCGGCTGCAGGAGTTGGGTCCCAGGCTGCCCTGGAGGACAGGATGGTGATTTACACAAGCCAGCGAGCTTGCTGGAAAAAGGACACCATGATCCATAAACCTCAGGCCTCCAGCCCACCAGGGGAAGGCGGGAAGGACTGGCCCTTTTCCATCAGCCCTTGGCCAGGCCTGGGAGTCCCCACAATCATCCCCAGTGAGGGGGCATGGCAGCCAGAATGGAGTCCAGGAGCACCCACCCACAAGGACACACCTTGGTCTCCTGGTTGTTCTTGTTCTCAATGCCGTAGATCTCCTGTAGCAGGTAGCTGACGCGGTCCACCTGGGGAGCAGAGGACACACTGGGCCTCACCCGCCCCCAGCCAGGGCTCCTCCTTACCCACTGGGCCCACACTGCCTCCAAGGCCCAGATCCCAGAGGCAGGTGCTGTGGGCGGTCCAGCACCTGGCCCTGGGAAGTGGGCCAATGCCAGGAGAGGGACAGGAAACCTGCGACATGCCCCATCCAGCGGGCAGCACAGGGACAGGGCTGAGGCCTGGGGCCATGCTGCCTACCAACTAGCCACCACCAGAGAAAAGCACTCTGGATTCACTCGCCCGTCCCCAGCCTGCAAGAGCAACCAGAGTCAGGGAGCGGATGGCAGTCCACCTGGCTAGTGCTTCCTAGAATCTCCTCCCAGAACAGGAAACTGTCTCTGTCTCTAAGACACTAAGCCAACTTCTGTAAGCAGTGCCCTGTCCTGCTGCTAGTGCCAGGGCCCCGCCAGCCAGCTGGCCCAAGACAAGGGCCCTGACCCCCACTGGATCTCAGGCCCATGTAGCACCTTCAGGGTAGGGACTGGACAAGGGTAGGGACTGGACAAGGGTCACTCTACCTTCTAGAAGCTAAGGAACCCCATTTCCACCCTGCAGCTTGAACGGCCTTGGCACCTACACACTGGACAACTGTTGACCACAGCCTTGGAAAACTGACCCCAGTCATGGCCCAGGCTCAGGCCAGGCACGGTGGCACAAGCACCTTGGGAGACTGAGGCAGGATCAGGAGTTCAAAGCCAGTCTCAGCAACTTAGTGAGACCCTAAGCAACTCAGTGAGTTTAAACAAAATATAAAAAGGGCTGGGGATGTGAGTCAGTAGCTAAGCATCCCCAGGTTCAACCCCGGTACCCCAAAGTCTCAGAACCAAGTCTCATCAGCTCTGGTTAGGGAACCTCCCCAGCTCTGCCGAGTCCTCGCGGTGCTCAAGTATAACCTGACCAGCACAGGACCACAGAATCCACGACCCCAAGGAGAAGCTGCGCTGGGCTACAGCATCTGGTACGGGACTTTCCATCTTCCTGTCAGGAGCTGGCAGAGTCAATCCCAGTCTTTGCCCAATTCGGCCACATTTCTTGCGGTTAGTAAAGCGAGGAGGCTGTGGTCTGTCTGCCTCTGCTTCCCCTCCTGCCTCCATTCAGAACATGTTCACTGAGCACCAAACTCACCCGGACTCAGGGCTCACAAGAGTGGCTACGGGGTGGGGGATGCGGCTGGAGCTGAGCCCTCGCCAGCTACCTAAGGGACTGGGTCAACTCAGCACCACCAAAATCCGAAGAGTGGCTTGGTAGGCGGTGGGTGTGCACCCCACCCCTCAAAGACATGGATGGACCTGCCATCCTAGAGCAGAGCCCAACAGTGGGAAACAAGGCCACTGTGGCCCAGGAAGAACAGCCCACACCCCTGGACGGCAGCATGTGCATGCCTCTCAAGTCAGAGGGTTGTGATGGCCCAAACTTACGATCTGCTTCTGCTTCAAAGGCTTCACAGAGAAGCTGCCGTCCATGTGCTGCAGGGGAAAGACACAGGTTACCTGACCAAGCCACCACCATGCTGCCCGGCCAGCTGCAGGCCTCCCTGGCAACCCACAGCCACAGCCAAGGACAAGACAGACACAGTGACCAAGGAGCCAGGCCAAGACCTCTCAACTGCGGCCCTCAGGCCTGGCTTCAAATGTACCTGGAGACCCTTCTGAAAACAGCCCCCGGCAGGCCCTGCCCTGCCCTACAGACCCCAACGCTCCCCAGGTCGACCTCTCAGCCATGGCCTCCAACATCCAGAAAGCACCAAGATAACAAAACCAAGACAGGCTCTTGCTTTCGAAGGGTCTGGTTGAGTCTGGAAGACAGCCAGGCATGCACACCAGACAGCTGGAGCACCAAAAGAACAAAATGGAACAGACGGGACCCGCGGTGTCCAGGGAGACACCGTTCAGGTTGGACGAGGTTAATTAAGGCCTCAGATCCGAGATCCTGAAACCCACAGTAATCACACCTTCCAAGTCAACAAGAAGACAGCACTCGGGTTGCCTGGTAAGGCTGGTGGTTCCGAGGCAACGTCTAGAGTGCAGGACTACAAAAATGAGCAGCTCTTCCTGGGTTCTAAACTGGAAGTTCAAAATGGAACATTTGCCCGAGATGGTTCTCTGCCTCAGCCTCTCCAACGAGGCCGGGTTCGGGAGCACGGCTGGCCAGCCCAGCTCTGGAGACAGCGGAGGCCACCCTCTGTCCAGGCACTCAGGTGGGCATCCTGCACCCGGGCCCAGGAGGCAGACCCAACCTCTCCACTGGAGGAACAAGTCAGAGGCGTCCCCGCCCAGCTGTGCAGGGCACGGGGACCCAGGAAAGGCCCAGGTCACAGGAGCTGGGCTCTGCACTGAAAGGAGCAGAGGCTGCAGGTCCACGGGGGCTGGGGGAGGAGCCGGGAGGCAGCAAGCAGGACACAGGAGTGGTGGCAAGCCACCAGGGCCTCAGGCCAGTGCTGGAACACCACAATTAGAGTGCTGACTAATGTTGGAGGGCAGGGTCCGCGGGGCCACTATCAAACAGGGACGTGCCCTCCACCTGCAATAACCCTCCGGTGAGCAAGAACCACGCAGGGCATGACAGGAGGTGGCAGGCCCTGGTCACCCCCATCCTCCAGAGCGTCACCACGGGCTGTGCATGGAGCCCAGCCCTGAGGCTACACTGCGATCCACAGCTCTGACTCAGACATCCATCAAGGACGGACGGAAGGGCTGCCCTCCCGGGTGGGATCGGGGTAAATGCAAGCCGGGTAGAAGGGGCAGTGCATCAGGGAGGACGTGACGGGTGCCAGCTGACACCGAGGACACTGGGCCTGGTGGGAAGGGGCCGGGACAACCATCCCTCCACACCCCGGTGGGAAGTGAGGGCTGGCCTCAGTCTCTATAGGACATTCTCCCCCGCCACTCCAAAGCCCTTTGAAAAGCCGGCGATGGGGATGCTCAGCCTCAGAACCGTCTCCCAGCAGTGGAGGAACAGCTGCACCATCGTCCACCTGCCCCAGCTCTGACCCCCGAGTCAGGCTTCTGGTCTCACAAGGCCACCTCAGCCCCAGCTCCCAGGTCACTGGGGTTGGCAGCTGGGATGGCACTTACCTTTTCAAAGGCAGCCAGGAGCACGTGGGCGTGGCCGGTCACCTCCACAACTGAAGTCAGAAGGAAGAGAGGAGGGGACAGAGCAGTCAGGGCGAAGGCGCCCACCCACCTGTGCCCGCCCTTCCAACCAGCCCCTTCTCAGGCGTGCCACCTGGAGGCCTGCGCCCGGCCTTGCCCTCCTCTGCCAGGGGCTTTCACCTCCCCTGTCAACTCCCACCCCCCTGGAAGCCCCCCCAGTCCTGAGCCTGCACGTAGGGACGTGGACACGCTGTCACTCTGAAGGGACACTCACTGACAGGTAGAAGGGGAGCAGCTCCCTCCTGGCAGGGCCCACCCACATGCTAGGAGAGGAGGAAGAAACGCCAACCAGCGCCACTCACCATCTCCTTCGTCCACCACGGCCTGGATGACCACTGGAAACACACCCCGGTCCAGGTCAAAGTTCAACTGAGGAGGAAGGAGGTGAGAATGGTCAGGACCATGGCCAGGGAGTCAGAGGAGTCCAGTGAGCAGACAGCTCAGAGGGTGGAGGACATCCAGGACTCACCCAACCCTCACCACCATCCATTTCCAGAACTTTCTCTTCTCCCCAAACAAACTCCATTTGTATCAGGCAGTGACCCCCGTCCCCTGCCCTGGGCACCCACTCATCCACTTGTCTCTGGATTGCTTTGGCTTGTTCTGGATGCTTCCTACACATGGAATTGTGGCCTCTGTCACTGAGCACAATGCTTCTGAAGAGCCTCCACGTGGTAGTGCTTGTCAGTCACTTCTTTTGGGGGCTGCATAGTATTCCAGCATGTGGATGGACCATATTGTGTATCCAACCACCTGGTAGTGACGTGGGCTGTCTGTGCGTTGCAGCCGCGGTGAGCGCCGCTGCTGTGAGCCCTGCGTCCCATCCTCCTGGGTGCACACCGTGGGGTAGAGGTGCTAGTCTTAGTTAGCCGTTTAAGTGCTGAGGAAAGGTGCCTGGCTTGGCCCCCACCAATGATGAGAGGAGAGGGAAGGACGCTGTGGCCATCTGAGGCCAGAAACCCTCTCATGCTCTCAAGGCGAAGCTGCTCCCCCTCAGCCCAGAGCCCCTGGGGCTCAGCTCAGACCCAGCTCCAAGCTTCCACACCGCAGCGGCCTCTGTCAGGCGGGCCCTGTTCCTCATGGACACCTCACCCTGTACCCTGTCTAGGTCTCAGGAAAGGCTTGCCTGAGCCCCCACATGTGGGCAGCCCCCCAGAAAACACTCTCGGCTCTTGTCTTCTCTAGTCATTGGAGTCCTGTGTATGCGGTCACAGGTCATCCTCAGTGTCCCCAGTTTCCCACTAGAAAGAAGACGCAAAGGACGGGGCTCTGCCTACCAAGTCTCCAGGACGCCCCCTGGTGTCTGGCACAGAGAAGCAGCGGACACATGCATTGTGAATCTGTCCTCGATAAAGACTGACCAAAGGGCGGGTGTTGACCGCACAGTGCTAGATACGCCAACCCCTCCGAGCTGCATATTTAGATCACGCAAACTGCACAGCACACGAACTACATCACGGTGAAACTGCTGGGGAGAATGGACGGACACCAGAGCCAGCCTCCCTGAGCCACGACCACCCACAGGGAGAAGGGACAGGCCCACAGTCAGCCTGTAGCGGTCGCCTGCCCTGCAGGACATCCCAGCAGAGCTGCCCCTGGCCTGGCGCACTGCAATCCTGAGTCCACGGGAGTCCCCAGCCACGTGAACCCTGAGTTCACCCTGGGAACAGAGACGCTCTGGAACAAGCCCCGGGCGCAGAGCATCTGCAGAGCCCGGAGCACAGGACACAGGCCCACGTCCCTCGCCAGTGTTCCCACGTGCAGCGGGCAGTGGAAGAGGAAGTGGGAGTGTGCTCCCACCCAGTGTAACTTCCATGCTCAGCCTGTCCACCTCTCTGAGCCTCAGGTTCCTGCCCTGTGAAGTGGGTTGCCCACCCGCACGGGCTCACCACGTGCAAGGGAAGCCCTCCCACAGCCCACACGCGAGGACGGGCTGCAGGGTGATGCTGACGCTGTCTACGGAACAGAGGGAAGCAGTGTTTCCTCAAGTTCGTCAACACGAAGAGCTTCCTACTGAGGATAGATGAGGAGAGAGAAGTCACGGACCCTAAGAGCAGCTGGGGTGGGGAACCGGAGATATCCAGGTCACCAGATGTCCACCCACTGTCTGCAGAGGAGGCCGATGCTGAGGCTGCCCGGCAGGCCGCCCAGTGAGACTCCATGTCACCAGGTGGTCTGGCTGCCCCTACCCCAGGCCGCCAGCCTCCCTCATCATGTGGCTAACATAGGGTTCCCAGCATCAGAGGACGGGCTCCCCACTGAGCTGCCCTGTCCACGTGAGAAGCCTTGGGAAGGCAGCCCTCAGCCGGATAAACCTGCAACCTGCCCCCACGCCCACACAGGCCTGGCTCCACATTGCTCCCAAAGGCCAGCCATGGCTCTGGCCACAAGGAGCTGATGGGACATGGACCACTACACTCACCGACAGAGGCGGCCAGCCAGAGACAGGTGCTGGGGGACTGCAGGGGGTGGTGGCAGGACACCAGAGCCCAGGAGCCATAGGGGCTGGCCCGGGCCACACTCAGGAGGCTGGGTCCTCACTTCTCACTGTGAGCAAGTCCACGCTCCCCTTCACGAGGGGACAGATGCCAGGCCAATGCAGAGGTTCTGAGCATGGGACTCGGGACAGGAGGCCCACCCAGTGACGGGAGCCCAGGAAAAGCTTCTGGTCAGGGGCAGAGCTGAACCAGCCTCTGCATGGTGGCTCAGATTGGAAAGGAAAAGGAGTGGCAGGCGGCCAAGAGGACGGCACAGGACGAGGCTGGGCAGGGCTCTGTGGAAACGATTGCACACCTGAAAGCAGCAGGCCAGGAGTGGACATGGTCACACCCAGGCCCAGCAGCCGCCGCTCCTGGGAGCGTGGCCTGAGTCAGAGGGCCCCTCCTTCCTAGGCTCCTGCCTTGCTCCGGGGTGACCCATCATGACAGGAGGGCCCCCAGGGAGCCTGCCTTGGGGCACAGGAGCCTCTGTCCCAGAGCCGCCCTGGTGGGAGGCCTGACAGGGCTGAGATCAGGCCCAGGAAGGGAGTTGAGGCGCTGCAGCTGTTCCTGGACGGGGCAGGGCCAGGAAGCAGAGCAGAGCTTGACGGACATGGCCCTGCGCCCGCCTCTGGGCTGGAACCCAGGCGTGTGCCCAGCACCTTGGGGTTGAGGGGCCCTTGTGCTCTGAGGAGCCTCCACAGGCCCTGCACCGTGCTGTGGCCCGAGTGTGGAGAGCCACGCAGTGCTGGTGTCCAGATAAAATACGACCTTGGGGGAGGTCAAGCGGTCACCTGGGCCCTTCTTCCCGCCTCCTGCTGGCCAATGAGAGCTTACAGGCACTGTGCGTGCCCCACAGACCCCTCATGGCCAGACTGGCCACACTGTCCCCACACTGCCCAGAGCTTGGCGTACAGCTGGGGGTCACCGCAAGACACACCCAAAGCCTGGGGCCAGGCACGAGGGCAGGAGGACAGCCTGCTGCCACCTGCAGGAGCCTGAGGGAGGCAGCTAGCTTTAACCAAGGGCAGGGGTCTCTCTTAGGAAAGCGGCCCCCAGGGGGGACAGAGCCTGCGCTGTCCCGGCAGGAGTCAGGCTGGAGTTCTGAGGCTCAGCAGCCCTGGAGGGGTCTCTGGATCCGGCCCACAGAAGCCCCAGGCCAGGTGGACACCAGGAAATAGGGCAAAGGGTGAGGAAGAGGCCCAAGAGGCTGGGACAGGGCAGCCAGCAGAGGCCACGGCCACCACCCACAAAGCCCCGAGGAGACGGGAGGTGCTGACGGGGAAGACTTCACAGCACGACTCGGAGACAAACGGGGACGGGGTGCCAGTGGGGCCGCAGACGCACTGTCCAGGACTGGGCGGGAGGCCTCCCACCTCCCCGAAGTCCAGCAGGAGCCTCCACTGCTGCTCTCTGCTCGGCCTCCACTCCCCCGGCTGCAGACTCGGCCACACCTGCCCCTCGGTCCCTGGGCGGGTTCCACGAGAGCGGCCCCAGCCGCCATTCCCAGTGCTCGCCAGGGAGAGGAGGCGTCTGAACAGGCCGAGGGCCGGAGCCGCCCAGGTGTGGAGGAGCCAGAAGGGACGGGGCTGCCGGAGGGTTACCTCATCCTCCTTCCACTCGGAGAAGTCGATCTTGAAGGACGGCAGGGAGAAGTGCTGGCTCACCCCTCTCTTGTAGTGGACGGTCTCGGACTGCAGAGCAGGGCTCCTGGGGCTGTACCTGAGCACAGAGAGGGCAGCTGCCACCGAGCCGCCCACAGCACGCGGCCACCCAAGGGTCTTCTGGGTCCCCGCTCTGGTGGGCTCCCTGCCTCACTCTGCCCAGTCACACCTGGTGACAGCTCCCAGAGCCCAGCCCTGCCTGATACCCCTGCCACCTCCCCAGACGGGGGACACAGCCCACTGGGTTTGGTTTCCTCACTGATTTCCGAATGAGCACAGCTCACAGCGCTCCTCCCTGCCCGCCATGCCTGCTCCCCCCCGCAAGGGGCGGCCGGCAGGTGGCTCTGGAGTCTGCACACACTCAGGCGCACACTGGGCGCGGTCTCGCTCAATACCCACCCAAACGCTGCCTCCGTCACGCGTCAGGGGCCGAGTTCCCTGAACCAGGCCACAGCTCCACTGTGGCTTCACTGAGTGTCTGGGAGGCCTGGGGACACCAGGTGGTCTCCACCACCTCGCTGCTCCCAGCACCGCTTCCACACCACCCTCCTGCACCAGGCGCAGAGCAGGGTGCGAGACACGCCCAGGGCAGACTCCCAGGGCGCACGCACTCTGACCCCATCACACTGGGATCTCCCTCGCCTTGGCTCCGCTCTCTCAGGGTTTCTGTGGGTCTCAGAAAAAGGACACTCCCGAGGGCCTGGGAGGCAGGGGGCAGGGCCTGACCTTGCCACTGGAGCCAGCAAGGGAGGGGGCCCTGCCAGGAGGTCCACCTGGGATGCAGCAGAGGGACTGGCCCAGGATGCTGCTCAGGTGGACCTGGGCCTTCTTTATGGCCTGTGGGACCCTGGACCCACCTTCATCTGAGGCCCAGTGTCAAGAAGAGGGAAGGGGGCAGAGAAGCTGCAGGAGGGCCACCTGCCCTGAAGCTCAGGACAGTCTTCCTGGATGGCAGGTCTGTGTCCCCAGTCTTTGTCCCTGGGACTTGGTCTGGTGCCACTGGACCCAGCATTCCAGGAGGGGAAGGAGGCCTCGTGCCAGGTCTCAGCCAGGAGCGGGGGGCATTTCTGCTGCCACCTGGGCAGCTGTGTGGGTCACGCCGGCCATGCCTGGCTGGTCACCCTCTGCTTCCCCAGCTCTTGTGAAAATAGCAGGACCCTCCCCTCAGGCACATTCTCAGGAAGTGACAGCACAGAGCTGGGAGGGCTGGGCAGTGCGGGGGCCCATCTGACCTTGGCAGCCCCCGCACCTCCCCAGACCCTGGGTCCTCCACTGTGGTGGCGAAGCCCCAGGACGACTCGGGAGCCAGTCCCCTGGCCTCACAGGGCAGCCCCACACAGGGCACCGGGGCCGAGCAGCACGCTGGCTCTGGTTGCAGCAGGTCACCATGCTTGCAGGGCTCACGGCGTGTGAGGAGGGGACAAGCCTGGCACTGCCACCCAGATGCTCCTGTACCTCCAATTCCCTGCCTACACTAAGTACATCCTCAGACATCGCTGTCACTAAAAAGGTGACCAAGGGGAGCCTCAAGGTAAAAGGTCTGGAAAAGGCACCTCTTTCCCTGGAGCTACCCAGGGAGCTGCTGGCTGCCCCGGAGCCCAGGCCCCAGTCCCTGGGGAAGGACGGGCGTCCAGGGCCTCAGCTGAGGAGTGCTCCCAGACATGAGTTCAAGAAAAAATAAAAAGTGCCGGGGGTGTGGCTCAGTGGTTCAGTCCCCTTGGGCTCAATCCCAAGTATACATGTGGCGCTCCCCTTCCCTTGGAAGCTCCGGAGTGACAGGGGACCCTTCATTCTAAGGAGGTGACTCTGGGTGGGCTCCTGGAGGCGGCTGGTCACCAGAAAGACCAAGCCTGACCAGGGCCTGGACTCTCAGTCCCACTCAAGAAGGGAGAGAGGCTGCATCCTGCGCTCATTAGTGACCAACGAGGCCTCTACGCGCAGGGACCCCAAGGCAAGGTCGGGGCGCAGAGCAGGGGTGGACGTGCCTAGCCCGCCAAGGGCCTCGCCAAAGGAGGAAAGGAAGCAAAACAAAACCAACCACGTGAAGAGAGCACAGGGGACACCCGAGATCGCCCGCTGTCGGTACAGAGGCCCACGCGGTGGCCGTCCCAGGACTCACACGGCCATGCCGTTCAGGAACTCCTCCACCGCCTGGCAGTAGACGGTAATGGCCACACGGGCGTCCGCGTCGAAGGTGAACTCCAGGCTGTACAGCACGCGGGGCCTCTCGCCGTCCTCCGTGGGGCTGTCCGCGTCGTCTTTGTACCTACCCAGGGCAGAGGCGGGACCGCAGGGTCAGCTGCGTGGACACGTCTGCTCTTGCTGCACATGCGCGGCCGCCCCCATTGGGACACCAGCACCCAACAACCAGGCTCTGCTGCCCTTTCTTCCTGCCCAGGAACAGGGACGCGGCCTCCTGGCTTGGAGACGGCCAGACCCCGAGCAGTGCCTGGACCTGCCATGTCTGGAGCTGGAGGATGCGTGGCTGAGGGCGCCCTGCGCGCTGGACGCTGAGCAGCTCCCGACAGACGCCAGTGGCACCCCAGTCACAGGTGTGTCCCAACACTGCCCCGGGTCCCCAAAGCTTAAAGGACCAGGTTCCTACAAGTTCCAGCTCGTGCCCCTCCCCCTCCACATAGGAGGGCAGGGCCCGGGCCCTCCAGCACCTCCTCTTCCCAAGCCTCGCCCAGAGCCCCAGGCCCAGGGGCGGGCGGGCAGGACAATGGCTTACCTCACCAGCCGCAGGGAGTCTTTGCGAATGTTCACCAGGCTCCTCAGAGTCTTCACCGGCTCGTGGGGGGCAGGAGTGACATAGGGAAACTAGGAGGGAAACCCACAGCAACCCAGGTGACCCCCGGGGAGGGCACAGGACAGGAGCAGGGGTCCCAGCCCGACAGGCATTCCTGGGCCCTGGGCCCTGAGGGGCTGTGTCGGACCCTGGGCTTGTTACTCGTGTCACTCGTTTACACTGAAGGAAGCCACAGCCACAGGGCCTGGCACTGCCCCGAGCGACCTGGGTGCTCAGGCACAGCCTCCCACACCAGGAAAGGCCCTCAGAGGGATCCCCAGGGGGAGCCGCCACACCCGCAGGACAGGAGGGCAGCAGAGCCACACCGCACCCCGAGCACGGGCGGCCACACACGGCCACGCGGGGCACAGGGGAGGCGGGGACGCTGCGCAGGGCTCTGCAGGACGCAGGCCTGGGGACAGCCGAGGCGCACACAGCGCTCTGTGCCACTTCCCACGGCTGCAGAAACCACAGCGGCTCAAAGAAGTCAGTCAACACCGCCCTACGGGAGGCCTGGGGCGCCAGGCCTGGGCAGAGGCCACGGCCACACACAGGCAAGGCTCCTGCCGGGCCTGCTGGTCCCTCAGGTGGAGGGGCAGCACGCAGCCCAGCCCTTCACCTGCCAGCATCCCATGGATCAAGGTTTCACGTCAACCAGACGCTGTGTCTAAAACAGCCTGGAGAGCCCTGGCCCGGAGGATGCACGCCAGGCCCAAGGGATGCCCAGGACGCAGCAGCCTTAGGGGGACAGGGTTCAGCGTCTTGCCTGACCTCTCTCCATCATTCAAAAACCCAGACTCAGCTGGGCCCAGTGGGTGCACACCCATAATCCCAGCAGCTGGGCAGGCCAGGGAGGCTGAGGCAGGAGGACTGTACGCTCAAGGCCAGCCTCAGCAATTTAGTAAGGCCCTAAGCAACTCAGCAATACCCTGTCTCAAAATAAAAAAAAATACTAATGTGTGCTGGTCCCTCAGGGACCCACCCTGGCCGGCTGGCCGCTGGGGCAGTGTCACCTCCAGGCTACTTCTCTCGACTGTAGCCTCACCGGGAACTCTGCCCACCTGGGGTGACAGAGCGCTTGCTCACCCTCACGGCGGGCCTCCCACCCCACAGCCAAGGGAGCCAGTCTCACTGGGACCTACCTGGACTGGGCGGCTGCCCAGGAAGTTCAAATCCATGTTCTCTCCAAAGAGGTACCCTTCAGGGTGGGGGGTGTCGAACTTCTCACCTCCCATGAAGAAGTGTGAAGCAAAGTAGTTTCCTGTTTAGGAAGGAAACAGTCCCAGGTTCTGAGGCTCAAGGAACCCAGAGGGATCATCTGCTGTCCAGAAACCTGGCCCTCCGACGCTCCATCCTAGAGAAGCCAGCACGCGCCTGGTCCAGGGCTGTCCCTCTGGCCTCGCCCCTTCCAGGGCGGCCCACCAGCCTCTGACTTGGCCAGTTCAACACACTGCCCCCAACCCTGCTCCAGACCCAGCAGCCTGACCTACACTCCCACATGGTTTCCTTCTGGAGTGGACCGAGCGGTGTCCCCCACAAGGACAGGTCAGGTCCCACCCTACCCATGCACGTGACCTCATTTGGAAACAGTCTTTGCAGACAAGGTCCTAACTATGCTGTGGTGGCCCTCAATCCAGTGCCGTGTGTCTTCACAAGAGAAAGGAGAGGCGGTCTGGACACAGCACAGAGATGTGGAGAGCAGGGCTTTGAGGGGCACAGCCAGAGCCCAGGAGTGGCAGGGCGCTGGACCTGCAGACGGAGGACAGCCCCCTGCAGCCTCAACTCCTGACTCCTGACTACGAGAACTGCTACGGCTTCAAGCCAGTCTTAGTGGTCATCTGTCACAGCTGCCCAGGAACTGGACCTTCCCTGACCTCAACCAAATCAGGGTCCACAAAGCCGAGCCCCAGAGACGTCCTCTCGGCCATGACCATGGCTGCAAACCACATGGATCCAGGCACTTCAGTCGCCTCTGGCTCCCCACCAAGACTGAGGCTGCAGTAGGCGCAGAGGAATCCACGGCGCCCCACAGAACAGGCCGGCACACGCCGGGCCCCTCTGGGCTGCTCCTCTTAAATCTGTGACCTCCAGCCGGGCACTATAATTCCAGTGGCTTGGGAGGCTGAGACAGGAGGACCTCAAATTCAAGGCCAGCTTCAGCAATTTAGTGAGGCCCTGTCTTGAAATAAAAAATAAAAAGGGCTGGGGATGTGGCCCAGCACCAAAAACAAACCAACAAGTCTGCGGGCTCCACGCTGAATCCACTGTGGAGCACTCCCTCCACCTGCCCTGGCTGTGCCCCACGGGCTCTGAGGGCCGAGGCCCAGGGCCCAAAGTCAGGGCAGTTTCAGGCTTTCCCCTCTTCAGCAGAGCAAAGGCCACAAACTCTCGTCTCTGGACCAAGAGGCAACGGGCAATTACTACTTCCTGTCTGCTTTATCTGTTATTTTATGAGTTTTCTACTTGCAACCAACAAATTATTTTTGAAGACGTGAGGTTAGCGGGCAGGGGTTACGGTACCACAGAACTGGAGCCCCCGTCCAGGACGGAGATCGGCTGAAGGTCAAAGTACGAGACACTGCACTCTCCTAAGGGGACCCAAGGCTGGGAGCGCACCCCTCAACAGAACCCTTCACCGGGCGAGGGCTGGATCCCACGTGTGCCGCGAGGTAATGGAGCCACTGTCACGCCCCAGGGCCGGGTCCTGGCTCAGCGTCAGAGACTTGCCTGGCATGCGTGAGGCACTGGGTTCCATCCTCAGCACCGCACAGATAAATAAAATAAAGGTGCCACGTCCATCCACAACTAAAAATTAAAAAAAAACAAACTCACACCCCAGCACATCCCCGCTCCTTGCCCCCCCCCCCCCCCCGGCCCTTTTTTTTTCCTGATCCCCTTTTGTTTCTCATGAGACCCCCCCCCCATCTTTCTTTTCCTTTTTCCTCTCTAGCTTCCACATGGGAGAAAACAGATGAGCCTTGATCTTCTAAGTTCAACTTAGTTTTTGAAATGTTTTTAGCTGGCTATGAACCTTTATTTTATTTGGTGCTGAGAATTGAACCCAGTGCCTCCCACATGCTAGGCAAGTGCTCTGCCACTGAGCCACGAGCCCAGCCCCCCAAGACCTGAGTTCAATTATATTGCTTAACACGACTGTAGAGAGCGTTTGACATCACCCACACGGAGTCCGACGTCACCCCTGCGGTGGTTCGTGGTGTGAGTTACACTGGTCGTGTGTTCCTACATGAACACAGAGAGGTGATGTCCCCCTCATTCTACTGTCCTGTACAGGCACCACTGCCCACATGTTTTTTAAAAAGGAATTTCTAAGGAAGGAATATGTGCACTGGGGAAACTGGCAGCAGCTACCGGCAGGATCTGTGTATGTGCGGGTGCAAACAGGTGCACAGACGAATGGCCCACATCCCCGTGTGCGCACACGTCTGCACGTGTGCTGTGCCTGCGTGTGCACGTGTGCGTTCATGTGCACACTCACACTTCAGGACCAAGAAGAGGAGGCTGAGCTGCCGGGAGGGAGGGAGAAAAAAGGAAAAGAGGTGAGGGTGAGAAACGGGAGGCCGTGACAGACGCCTAAGGCCATGTGCACTGGGCGGGGCCAACCCCGTGGACTCCATCACAACGGGCAGCTGTTCACACAGAGCCACATGAAGGCCTTTCCTAGGAGAATGGCTGAGGACCCTTCCCTGGCCACACAGAGTGGGGGAGAGCCCAGCCGCGCGGCAGACACTCCCGGGCCTCGGGGCCTCAACACCACGGCGGGAACAGCCCATCCGCTCCCCTCTCCCTGTTCACCATGGCAGTGGAGCAGGACTCAGGCTCCCAGCGGTTCACCTCCTCCACCTGAGACTCTGCTCCTACGTACAGGTGACCAGGCGACCTGGACAGCAGGGAGGTGAACGGCCACGGAGATAAAGACCATGCGCTCCTTCACACGTGTGCCTCAGAAGGGACAATGAATGTGCTGACCGTCTTTAGAGCTGGCCATGGGTGCGTGGGCTGGCCAGTGGAGGGCAGGCGTGTCCTCCTGCACAGACCCCAGGGAGCCAAGCACACGCTGGGGCTCGCGGCTGCCCTGTCCACGTAGGCATGTCTGCCCAGTACCCACTGGCTGTTCCTGCCCCTGAGGGCCATGTGCCCCCCCAGGTGCCAGTCCCTGCCTTGGGCACTAGCCACACCTGGAGCTCGGCCTCTCCTACTACTGCTGCTCAGGACTCGGGGACCTGCCACCTGCAGGCCATCCGCACAGTCGCTGTCAAATGCTCCCCCCAACTGGCATCCTGCACGGCCTCTGCTGTCCCCATGTAGCTGCTGGTTGCAGTCTGTCCTCCCTCTGCCTGAGACCAGGTGGCCACAATCCTGCACCCTGTGACCACCAAGCTGGCCCCACCCAGGAGGAGCAGGGCACATGTGAGGGAGGGAAGATGACACCAAGAGCCCTGGGCACAGCAGGGGCAAGTAAGCCGCTCAGGCCACACAGCCGAGTGGTGGCATCTTCACTGGGACTCCCCATGTTCTCAACCAGGCCAAGCAAACCACACCATTAACAAAGACGCCCCGGGCACCTTCCAAAGAACGCTCTGGGTCAGGTGATGCCGCTGGGCTGCCTGGGTCCGGGTCCCACCACCCGGAAAGGAGCTGGGCAGGCCAGGTGGCTGGCAGGCAATGGCTCGCTGGCTCCACCTGCTGAACATTCTTCTCATTCTCTACCAGGACACATGTTCCCAGTCACCGGGTTACAGCTTCACAAAGTCCCTGACTCAGGGCCAGTGCCACTAAGCCCAGCTGGGCCCGGAACTGTGTGATCACAACATCGCGGTCCCGAAGTGCTGGTCTCAGGGCGCGGTGACACAGGCCTGCAATCCCAGCCCCTGGGGAGGCTGAGGCAGGAGGATCTCGAGTTCAAAGCCAGCCTCAGCAACTTAGCGAGGCCCTAAGCAACTCAGTGAGACCCTGTCTCTAAATAAATACAAAATAGAGTTGGGGGTGTGGCTCAGTGGTGGAGTGCCCCTGGGTTCAATCCCCAGTACAAAAAAAAAACAAAAAAAGGAGTAGACCCTCCGGACCCCTCATCAGCCCACTTGGCAGGCAGGGAGGGCAGCCCACAGCCTCAGGCCAGGAGAGCAGCCCCCAGGGCCTCAGGCCAGGAGAGCAGCCCCCAGG
>JAJEJO010000469.1:1686232-1723577 GCA_020662805.1 Glaucomys volans
TGGGGGGGGGGGGGGAGGAATTGAACCCAGACACACTGCATTGAACTACATCCCAGCACTTTGTATTTTTTATTTTGAGACAGGGTTGCACCAAGTTACCCAGGCTGGCCTCAAATTTGCGATCATCTAGCAAGTTCAAGGATAGGCTCAGCAACTTAGGCCCTCAGGAAATAAAAAATAAAGAGGGCTAGGGACTTAGCTCAGTGGTAAAGATCCCCTGGTTAAATTCCCAGTACAAAAAAAAAAAAAAAACCCAAAAACCCCAATTCTGATCCTCATGCCTCAGCCTCCCAAATCACTGGAATTACAGGCATGTGCACCAAGCCCGGCCAGTTGGACTTTCTTAAACATTCTTAGAGCTTTGAATTCAAGGTGCCTCAAAGCCCCTTCAGCAATATTTTTCTGTACTTACTCATATACAGCAAGCAAACAGGTCCTTCCTGATTTGGTCCAAGCTCCACGATCAACATCTTGGGTGATTCATTTATTTATTCAGCAAATATTTATCATTGCAGCTACTATATGTCAGGTGATGAGCCAGGTGACTGGGATCAAATGGTAGAACATGATAGACATGGAGCCTGCGGGCTAGTGAGGAAACCAACACCTCTATTAACTGGCCATGTGAACCTGTGAATGTTGGCAAGGTCCTCCACCTCCCTGGCTCTCAGGTGAGATAAGGGTGGTGGCGGAATGACTTCTCTCCTCCTCCCCCATCTCCTGGCAGTCCCATCCCAGCCTGCTAAGAAATCCAAAGTCCACCCTCCAGCAGACTGATCCTGGCTGAAAACAAGGTTGTTTTCTCCTTCTTTGCTACCCCTGGGAAAACAAGCTGGCTGAGATGGAGCTCAGTGGCCATCAGGGTGACCTTCACCCTAACTGGCAGCATCAAATCCACCCCTGCAAGAAGGCTGCCCTGGGAGAGCTCCTTCTGGGCTGGGCAAGCCTGGCCAGGTACCTAAGTGGTACTTAGATGTGAGGGAGGTTACTTCCTGCCTCCCTGAGCAAGAGCACCCAGTCGGCCCTGCCAGGATGGCACCCATCCTCCTTTGCCAGAAACACACCCTTCTCCCCTGGTTCTGAGTGCCACAGTGTAAGGCTAGATGCCAGTTGCAGCTTTCCAATCTACAAAACGGGGCTTGAGCTCCCCAGAGTGATCCAGACAGAGGCCAAGGAGTGAGTGCCAGAACTGATATACCAGCCAAGCCTTGTATTGAGCACCCCACAGGCACAAATCCCCTATAGCAGCAGTGGGAGAGCTCAGAGCTTTACAAAAGAGGAACCAGAAGCCAGAGTAAGCAGCACCTCAGGACTGACATCCAGCTGTCTGGCTTCCTAGCCAGCCCACCTTCCACAATGCTCTGCTGCAGTCCCCATGGCAACAATGGTAGTGGGAATCATACTCAGAGCTGCCTCTTACTGTGTGCCTACGCTGTGCTGAGCGCTTTGCCCACATCGATTCATGCATATGATGTTTCAGAGCTAAAGGGCAATTCTCAGCAAGAGCAAAAATATCTTGGCACCATTAGGTTTTGCAAAAATCTATGGTCCCCAAGTGATCTCTACCTGTCAGAAAAGATGCCAAAACCCTATTTCCTGTGGACAGATAGTTTTGCCAGGGCTAAGGTGTTTGTATAGGGAAGGGGGACAATAAGTATCTTCTCCTTTCCCGTGGACCAAGCTCCTAGCTCCAGCCCTCAACTCGGACTCACTGCCCTCCCCAGCCTTCTGAGCTATCTTGGTGCACCAGCCTCGCCCACTTCCCTAACCCCTGTCACCTTTCAGGTCCTGTCCACCAGTCCTCCAAGTAGGGTTCCCCAAGAATACTGCAGGCTGCTCCTCCACTTCCTAGAAACCATCTAAGTGGGACTGAACCTCTCAGCCATCTTTGGTCCCCACACTGTCACGACCACAGTGATCCTAATCCTGAACAAGGGATCAGATCTACTGAAGCCCTTCAGTGGCCCTTAGCCCCCACCCAGGGCATGCCTCCTTAGGGACCCTCCATACTAGCAGTGGTGCTTTTGTCCTTGGGACTTGGGACATACGCTCCCCTCCCGCTAGCCGCCCGCCGGGTTTGCTCTCCTGTGGCTCCGGGCTCTCAGGGCCTGGTAAACAGTGCCTCAGAGAAATAAAGTGGGGCCAGGAGCCCAGGGAACCGGGCCAAGGTCACTCGGAGCGAGATGACGGAGCCAGCCCTCGCTGCAACCTCTCAGCGCCCTCGCCCTGACAGCCCCGAGCCAGCGCGGCAGGCTCTCCCACCCCGACGACAACCGGAAGCGCCATGTGCGGGGCTGTAAACACAGCCCGCGACGCCCCACCCCGCTCCTGGCCCCGCCCACGTGACGCGCCCCGCCCGCCCCCGCCGCCGCCTCATTGGGTGGCCAGCTTTGTTTACCTTATATGGCCAGGTCCTAACACCCCTCGGCGGCCTATTGGTGGAGGCGCGGCCTCACTCAGCTGACGTCACCCAGGACGGAAAGATGCAAATAAACCGGGGCATTCTGGGAATAGAAGTCCCAGGCCACTCCGGAACAGGCTCCGCGCGGTCCTGGCGCCTGCCCGTCTGGCACTGAGGATGAGGTTTTGCTTGGGAAAGTGGGTGCCGCAGGGATGGGAATCTCGAGGCGCCAGGGGATGGCGCCCTCGCCAGCCTGTGCTGGGAGCCGTCCCGTCCCCAGATGCTCCTCCCGTGTGGCGGGCCGAAAGCCAGGCTGGGGAGGGCGGTGAGGGAATGTGCTGTGAACCCCGGAGGCTTCCTGGAGGCGGTGGCTTCGAGCAGTCTTGGAGGGAAGACTCGCTCCCCGAGTATTTGTTGTGTACCAGTCTTCGGGGCCTTGCAGCCTAACGCTGTGAATTTCGGCCAAATTTCTGCCCCTTCCAAGGGTGCGCCCCCCTAACCCGGGCGCCTGAGCCACAGCGGGGTGCCCGAGCCCCGTGGCTCAGTCCTTCGGCCCCGCATCCCTGCCCGGGGGGAGCTCGGGCGTGCGCACCGCAGGCGCTCGGCGTCCACGCGCCCTCCCCGGCCCGGCGGCCCGATCGGCGGCGGGGGCGGCGCGGACTACAGGTCCCAGCATGCCCCGCCGGCCGCCGGGCCGCGAGGCGGTGAGTCAGAGCGCACGGTAAATATTTGTATTAGCCGAGCCGGCTCACTAATGGTGGACGCGTGAGGCGGAGGCGCGAGCGGCGCAGGGAGGCCGGAGCGGGCAGCGCGGCGGCGCCATGTCCGTGAACATGGACGAGCTCAAGCACCAGGTCATGATCAACCAGTTCGTGCTGACGGCGGGCTGCGCGGCCGACCAGGCGAAGCAGCTGCTGCAGGCGGCCCACTGGCAGTTCGAGGTGCGCGGGGCCGCGGGGCGGCGGACACGTGCCGGAGTGCGCCCGCCGGGCCGCGCCGCAGCTCCCCGAGGGTCAGGCCCCGGCCGGGCCTCGCCGCCCGCGGCCCGCCCAGGCCGCCGGGACGGGGACCCCCCTTTGTCCGGGTAACGGCCGAGGGCGGGGCGCGGCCGGGTGACCGGAAGGAGGACGCCCCGGGCCTGGCCGAGCGGGGCCGTAGGGCGGAGCCGTCCGGAGCGAGCGGGCGGCCGGCCGAGGGTCGGTGTGCCGGGTGGGCGGCTTGGCGGCGTGTGCGTACACGTCCATGTGCATCTGTGTTTACGCACGCACCGCGCTTCGGCGTCAGCGGGGCACTTCGAAGGTTGTGGGCATGTGGGCGCCTGTGCCGACGCGCAGCCTGGCGGGCTGCGTCTGGTGGCCGATGCGCGTGTGCCGTGTTGGTTGTGTGTTCGCTGTGTGTGCTTGTGGCCGTTTGCAGACCATGACCAGTACGGTGGTGCCTGTGTGCGCCCAACGCGGCGTGTATTGCGGTGTGCTGGAGCCCCACACTCCCGCATGGGGATGTGTACCTGTGTCCCCCGCTGCGGAGGTGTGCCGTTGAGGGGGATAGCTGTGTGGGGGTCCAGATGCCCTCGGTGCTGGCGGGGGAACTCTACCTGGACAGCCTCTCCAGGAATGGTGTGCATAGTTCCCTGACTCTCAGGCCAGCTAGGCAAGAGGATCCAAGTCTGGCTCCCATTCTCCCATTTCCCTAGGGACTTGCAGGTCAGTAGTGGCCCCCCACAGCTAAACCACCCCATGGTGGCATCTAGGATGAGGCCAGAACACCTGGAGCTGTGTCCCTCTGCTTTTCTGGTAGTGTCTGCTCAGACATGGTCCAAGAACCTGTTTTCCTATGGGAGCTACCTGGGGGAAAGTGCTTGAGTTTATAGGAACAACCAGGAGCCCCTAGAGTCGGATGCTCAGCTTCTTGCAGGTGCAGTAGGGATGGGAATGTACCCACCTCGGGACAGTCTGGCAAGGCAGTGGCCCTTCCACCCAGATAAATCCATTCTGTCCTTGCTTACCTCCTTTCTATAAGACACTTCTGGGCCACTGTCCCTGTGCTGGCCTCAGGAGAGGGGAGGCTGCTCTCTGCAGCCTCAGTTTCCATACTTGTCTCTGGGGGAGCAGTGTGAGTCAGTTTCTAATGCTTGCATGGCCAGGTCTGCCCCCTCCTCCCTTCAGCCCCTTGGGGACACTCCCTACCTCACCAGCAACCCTAATCAGCCCTAATGTCTCTAGGGCTGGATGTGGCAAAACTTGCAAAACCACATTCATGGCAGTTTGCTGGAGTCCCATGTCTGCATGCAGGGCTACCTCCCTGTCTGAGCTGGGCAGGCAGGTGTCCTGTGGAAACTGGGCCCTGTGTGCAGGACACTCAGACTATCCCTCTGTGCCTGGCACCCAGGCTGCATCCCTCAGGTAGCACAGGGTGAACTGAAAATGTAGTTTTGAAGATCGCAGTGTCTAAGGAAGAGGTCAGGAGCATTCCTGCAGATAGAGGGGCTGAGGGATAGGAATCCTGTGCCCTGGGCTCCCTGAGTCTGTTCCACCATCTGTAAAATAGGGGACACTGGGTAAGGTGAAAGTGGGCTGCAAAGGTCCAAACCTCAAGCCTTTGGCTCCTCGTAGTTACCCATCCCCCTCCATGCCCGCCTCTCACCTGGCTGCCTGCATACCACAGGACCAGGCAGTGTTTCTGGGTCACATTCTCGATTCAGGTGCTAATGGGGGCAGAGGCTGCAGGGGGAGGGGGACTCTGTCTAGCTGGGCAGATGTTTCTCAATGGAGGTCTCACTGTGGCCTTTGGAGGACAGGGTTGGTGTGTCCCTTGAGCCTGGAGGCTGGGCTGGGGGGAGCAGTCACTACAGCCAGAGGGTCTTGGCACCAGGGGAGGTGCTTAGAGACCAGCTCCCTTGCCTGAGCTCCTGCACCTGTTTGGAGACCCAGAGTTGAGTGTCTCCAGCAGAAAATTCCTAGAATAATTTAAATTTTCTTTAAAAAAAATAAAAAATAAACCCTGAGGCAAGCCCTGGGGGCCAGGTTGGGTTTCTGGGTCTGTTAGGCAGAGGAGGGGGCAGGAAGTCAAGCTGTCATTGGGCAGCTTAGACTGGGTGGCAGTGGCTCCAGGGTCCAGCCTGGGACTTGGCAGGGCTCCTAGGACCCCTCACACTCTTGACAGGCCCCCAGACCCAGCACTGCAAGAGTAGCAGTGTCCTTGGTTTCCCGCAGGAGCCCAAGGCAGAACACAGGGAACACCAGGACCTCCAGAGGAGCAGAGCTGGTTGGCGGAGGGGCTTGCTTCCACCTCCTTGGCGACCATCCTCCTCCGCCAGCCCCAGGGTCTCTCCCTGGAGTCAGCCCAGGGCCTAAATCCCACCTCTGCTCTTTGCCAGTCATATGACCCTGAACAGGTCTCTTAACCTTCAGTCTCCTTGTCTGTAAGATGGTTGATTCCAGTCTCAGGAGTTAATGACGATAAGTGCCCCATTTTGATGGACCCCCACTCTGAGGGACCGTGCTTGGTGTGGTAACGGTGCGAAGGGAGACTGTGAGTCATGTGCCCCCCATACCAGCGCCAACAGGTGACTGGGGAGTGGACTGCATGGGAACTGTCTCAGTCCCTTGGTGGGTTCAGTACTAGGGCCACCTTCCCACTGGCCACCTTGAGGACATTTCTTAGGAGGCGCAGAGTGAGAAACACATGGTCCTGCTTAGTTCCAGTGATCTTAGGAAGGCATGGCTGCAGGCGGGGAGCCTAGGTACCAGCCAGCCCAGGCCCCTGCGAGACAGATGGAGCGGCTGAGGCCCAGGTGGCCAGCCAGAGGTGGAGCTGAGATCTCCACCCTCTAGGCTTTGACTGGAGATTTCCCTAGTTCCCTGAGACAGTGGGCTCGGAGAAGAATAGGGACTTGCCACTCATAAAGATGGTGACAGAGCCAGGCTGGGATCTCCTGAGTCAGAGACTGGGACTGCATGGGCTGGTTGGGGGCATGCAGTCTCCCCCCTGAGACAAGGGGAAGCCAGCGACCGTGTCAGGAATGGGGGGGAGACTCTGCAAGCAGAGGCGCTTGGCAGGTGGCAGGGAGTGTTGCTGGAGGGCACTGACCTGCCCTGGGTTCCATGGCATCTTGGCTAGTGGAAGGGTTGGGTGGTGACAGGTGCACTTCTGGTCCTTAGCCATTTCAACTCACCCTGTCCTATTGGAGGTCAGGCCAGGGTCACACAAAGCCCCAGAGGACCCTGGGAACAAGGGCAGCCATAGGACTGGGCAGGGTCTTGGAGGCTAAGCACAGCCTTTCTTTCTGCAGACAGCCCTCAGCGCCTTTTTCCAGGAGACAAACATCCCCTACAGCCACCACCACCACCAGATGGTAAGTGTCCCCTAGAGACCCAAAGGTGCCTGGGCTGGGGATTCTCAGTTCTGCACCAGGAAGGAGGAGGCTGAGCCGGGTGAGTATGTGAGCAGCCCCCCACCAGGGAACTTCCAGCAGAGGGCCGTGCACATGGCCCCAGGCAGCCTGGGTTCACTGGGACCTGGGGAGCCGCAGCCCTTGGGAGGTTGGTGCTGCTCACCCTGCAGCCTCCCAGACAGCAGGCCAACCAAGGGGGCTGGGAAAGCTCCATGACCCCTGAGCCAGCGGGTAGGCACCATGCCCAGCAGTGGGGATCTGCCACAGGCCGTCCTCAGGGTGGGTCAAGCTGGGGCGCTGCCCAGGTAGGCCCTGGGAAGGGACATAGGAGCATCTCAACAGGAGCTGGGCTGGGGTCTCCACGTCTCCTCCTGGGCCCTCACTCCTCTCTCCTTTCTTCCCCCGCAGATGTGCACTCCCGCCAACACCCCTGCCACACCCCCCAACTTCCCTGACGCCCTCACCATGTTCTCACGTCTCAAGGCTTCTGAGAGCTTCCACGGTGGCAGCAGCGGCAGCCCAATGGCCACAACAGCCACTTCACCCCCGCCACACTTCCCCCATGCCACCACTGGCAGCTTCGCAGCACCCAGCTGGCCGACTGCAGCCTCACCCCCGGGAGGCCCACAGCACCACCAGCCACAGCCGCCCCTGTGGACTCCGGCACCCCCTTCCCCACCTTCAGACTGGCCACCCCTGGCCCCCCAACAGGCCTCCTCAGAACCCAGGGCCCACCCTGCCATGGAGGCAGAAAGATAAGGGAGGCCCCTCCCCCCTCCCGGAGGCCAGGACCCCGTGGGGCGGGGGAGAGGACGTCTCCGTGGGCCCCCTTCACCCCTTCTGTCTGCACCCCCGTGCCCCAGAGCCCTGGAGGGGAGAGACGACTCTCGCCAGGCGGGCGGCGCCCTGTGCCAGCATGCACAGCTGCTCACGCGGGTTCTCGAGCGCAGGCACGGGCCCGGCTCGCATGGATTTGGCTCGGAGTGGCTTGGCGCCTGATGGACAGCACCTTGAAGACCAAACAGCCTTCTCGTGAGGACTCGCCCGCCCTCCCTGCCCGGCCCAGGGGTGCTCCAGACAGTCACCCTGCGGAGACACGGCGGGTTCCTGGCTGGGCGCCCTCCGGGCCGGCGGCCTCGGGCCGCGTTTGGGAATGCAGAGCTTCTCCGCATGCGCGTGTGTAGCTGTGTCTGTATTTATACAAGTATGTCGCTCTTTCACAAGCACCCTGGATACGGGGCAGCTGGACTTTGCATGTTAGAGTGAGCCCCGCGCCCCTTGCCCACACCCCTTCCCCCAGGGCCCTGCCTCTCACCCCACCCCCGTCAGCCAGCACTGCTGTTCCCTGCAGAGAAAAGGGTTATGGGAAACTCCAGGACTCTCCCACCATCCCCAGCGCCTGCCTGCTGGGGCCGCCTGCATGCCTCCCCAGAGCCCAGGGGTACCTGATTCCCATCTCCTTTCCCGTTTTAACAGAAGAAAGAATTCCAAACCACCCCAGGCTTTGTGGTCTTGCCTCGTTCCCTAGGCTTTGCTGCCAGCTCACTCTGGGTGAGCATGCCCAGCAGTGCCCAGGCCGCTGCAGTCTCACCCAGCTCCACACTGCTGCCTGTCCCTGTCTTCATCCACAGCGTTTTCTGGAATCTTCCTACCCATCCAAGGCTTTTCCCGTGAAGTTAGTTTTCTGGCTTGATTGCAGAATCCCACCCCTCCCCTTGCTCAGACAGGACAGATGTCCGCCCCCAGTTTTAAGTAAGCGAGGCTAACATCTGCCTCCCTCTTCCTGGGCTTCACATAGGACCTTTCCTTCTTGGATCCTCTGAGCCCAGCCTCTAACAGCACAGCTAGATGGGGCAGCCCACTGGCCCGTGTCCACCTGGATGTCTGGGTGTGGAGGAGGGAAGGGGAGAAGATCTTTGGCCTCCTTAGTCCACTGCAGTTTTTCCACTCTAGGATGGAAGCAAATTCTCAGAACTGCCATAGTCCCCCACACGTGGTAGGACGGCTTTGCAGAGTTGGTTTGTATTTGGGATCATCTGCCGTGTGAGGGCGTGGGCCCTTCCCAGGGACAGCCTGCCGAGGTGGCCATACGTGTCAGCGTGCACAAGATGGCACACGGTCTAGATTCTGCACAGGAAAAAGCTGGGTAGCATTTTTTCTTTTTTTAATGACCAGCAGCCCCTGGGTGACCTAAGTGGACCCTAGGCTAGTGGCATCATCCAGTCCTCAGCCCAGAGCCTCTGATACCAAATGCAACACTAAAGTGTAAGATGCCCTACATATGTTCACTAAATGCTGGAGCTTGGGGTGTCCCTCCAAGACCATTTCTGCCCCCGGGGCCACTGTGGACTGGGCCTAGAGGTCTCAGGTGGTTACTTGAAGGCAGAGGAGACTAGGAAGTTTCCTGTAGAGCTGGCCTTTCCAACCTTGGCTCTGTTGGCGTCTGGAGTTTGGTTGCTGTCCCTGCCGGAGGGGCTGTTGTGTACATTGGGAGTTGTCAGGTAGCATCCCAGAGACGCACCCTAGAAACAGTTGCACCCCCAGTTGTGATAATTAAAGATGTCTACTGATATCTGCTGGGGAAGTCACCCCAGTGGGGGGCCCCTCTCTAGTCCTGGAGTTTGCATTCCTGGCTGCCCTCCCACATCCAGATTCAGGGAGAGGGCCCCCAGGTGGACAGCAGCAACCCATCTGCCTGCACTAACGCCTCTCCCTTTACGCTCTGAAGAGGTGACTCTGTGGTGTGCCAGTTACGGCAGCAAAGCTGTTACTAAGAATAACACCACTCCCCAAGCAGTCTGATGCAGCTGCCCCACACATGGTGACGGCCACCAGGCTCCTGCCTCCCAAACCTGCACACCAACCTGCTTGAGGCAGCTGTCCCTGGAAAGGGTCCTAGACTGAGTCACAGTAAGTGTCCCAGGCAAGGTGGAAGCAATCTGGAGCTCTGGGCGGAGCAGGCTGGAGCTGGGGCCTGGGAACCTGGCTGTTTCCCAGTGGATGCCAAGGGTGTGCCCAGTGTGCTTTCCAGCCCTGGCCTGAGCTTCCTATAGATAAGGGAGGGGCTGCAAGAGTGGGCCACGACTAGCAGGGTGGCCCACAGACACCACATGCCCCAGAACTCGTGTGACAACATGAACCTTCCACAGCTTAACTCATGCCTGGAAGCTAAGAAGCAAAACAGACCAGCGACAACCCATGCATCCAGGAGGAAGATGGCTGAAAAGCAAAGGAGCTGAAGTTTTAGGACAGACCAATTCTAGACCTCTCTCGGCTGTGCTTCATCACAGCACCGGGAGCTTCCTGAGCACCAAGAAAACCACGTTGTTACTTTGAAGGCCAGTGCATCTGAGCTGATCACGCCCTGTACACCACTGGGCTGGAGCTCCACATGACCTGACCATCTCCAAAGTTCCACTCTAAAAGAACACCTTTGGGCTGGGTGCACACTTGTAATCCCAGTGCCTCTAGAGGCTGAGGTAAGAGGATCACAAGTTCAAGGGCAACCTTAGCAACTTAGCAAGACCCTATCTCAAAAAATAAAAAGGGCTGGGGATGTAGCTCAGCAGTAAAGAGCCTCTGGGTTCCATCCCTGGTACCAAAAAATAAAAAAAAAAAAAATTAAAACCACCATTAGCATCCGTGAGTTTGCTCAAAAGCACATATTTCAGGCTCTTCATGCCTTGATTCCCAGAGAGGTGGGTGATAAGCAGTGGCCGCAGCCTTATGGTCTGCTGTGGGTGAGGGTGCGCATCTCAGGGCTGGGACCCCTCGCCCGCCATGCTGTGTGGCTTATGCGGTACTGCACACATTGTAAGGACATTTGCCAGCTTATCAAATCAGGAGGGTTTATGTGCAAAACCTTCCTTCTGACTTACCCTAGAAAACTGGAATATATGACCCAAATTCCCGCTGGGCCACAAGTGGCTGGCATTGACCAGCACGCTGGAGACAGCCAGGCCCACCCCTGCTGGCCAGCCCCTGGCAACATAGACGGCATTTCCAAGTACTGCCTTGGGATCTGCCCAGACTCTGAAGGGGACCTTGCTGCTCACCATGAGCCCCTGCAGCATAAATGCCCTGCCCCGCGGGGAGGCCTGGCAGTGGAGCAGCACAGCGAGCTGTTGTCTGCTGTGGGCAGGTCCTCCTGACAGCCTTGAAGAGAAGGGCTTGTTGTGCTGTGAGAGTCATGGACACCAGGCCACACCCAGCTCTGCTGAGTGTCCCCAGGGTCTCTCCAGTGGCCCAGCCAGGGTTGTCTGAGAACACACAGCAGCCAGCCCAGAGAGCCACACTGTCCCACTGGCTGCAGGCCTGGAGGTCTCAGGGGCGCTTCCCAGCACCGCCCAGCCAAGGACAGATGAGTCCTTTGACTTGGATCTACCTCCCTGTGTGGGAGGCCTGGCTTGGCCAAGATGGAGTCTCCATGCAAGGCTGTTTGTCACTCTTGCAACTGGAAAGGTCTCTGGGTTTGTAGCCACAGCTTAGGCTTGGGTAACGTATGTATTTCAAATGAGCCTTAAAAGAACTCCTCTTCTGGGGGTGGTGAGGCCGAGCCCCCCTGGGGAGACAGTAGTGGCGCTGCTTTTGGACTGCCAAGGCCAGTCAGTGGCACACCGCAGGGCGCCCGCCCGGAGCCTGAGGGTGAATCCTGCTCTGCCCTCAGGAGCCATTTCTCACCCGGGAATACAAACACTGCAAACAGGCGGGGTCATTCCCTAGAGGCCCTGAGCAAGCCACGAGCAGGGGGAGGAAGGGGCGAGAGGAGAAGCCTGGGGTGTCACGTGTTTGGAGAGTCTGCGTAGAGCCCCCTCCGTGGGAGGTCAAAGGTCAGAACAGAATGGTGCCACAGGCCAGCTCTGGACTCCAGTGTCCCTGAAAGGCTTTCCTGCTGGTGCCCGAACTGCACCTTCCAGCTGCCCTTGCTGACCCGCTACCTTCCAGCCTCTCTCCTGGGCACTGGTGGGCATTTCTCCAGGACAGACCCCCTTGCTCGGAACATACATTTGCTGTCGCCGGTGGTTTAAGCCTTAGGGTTAGTAAGTTTTTGATCTCTGAAAGGGAGAAATAGTCAGTGACCTCACACCTGCCACCGTGGGTGTGGGGCAGTCTCCAGGCAGCATTCCTTCCAGCACCACTTCCAGGTGGGACCCCTGCGCTGCGAAGAGCATCTCCCCCCACCTCCTGTCTGGCCATCCGTGCAGCCACCAGCCTTCCACTGCACAAGAGCAGTTCACTCAACCTGAAGACTCCTGCCTGCAACCCAGAAACTTCCTTCACCCCTGAGCAAACCAGGTGGTCGTCTTATCCCCTGCTAAGCCCAGCCACACAGCCATGTCCAGATCGGGCGTTAGGGTCTGCCTTGTGGAGGAAGAAACTGGGCCAGGGCCTTCCAAAGTGGAGCCACCCTGCTCCCAAGTGCCCTCTGCTGTCCTAAGGGGTCAGACATACTCCCACAGCAGCTGCCTAGGGGCCCTTGGGTTGGCACAGCTCCTGGCTCCCAGCCTCCAAAGCCTGCAGCACCCCCTCCCTGGGGACAGGACTGTCTTCTCGGATTGCTCTCAGCTAGAGTCCCCACCTCCCAAGGGACCCAGGAGGCCTGTAAGAATGCAGATGGGTCACACACTGGCCCACTGGGCCCCTGCTGCTCAGGCTCTGGAGGCCGAGACCAGCTGGAGCACTGACTCCCCGGATACACACCTGCAAGAAGGGTCCAGAAGGCAGCTTTGAAGGGGCCCCCTGGGGAGACTACAGGTGTGAGGGAGACTGGTGCCCAGCCAAGGGGACCAGGGAGAACCCCTGGGTGGCCACATGAGATGCCGGCATGGGCATAGCCCAGCAGGACTGCCCCGCTGAAGCCCTTACCTCCCTCGCTGACCTGATCTGGGGTCACCGCTCCCCCCGCTTGCACTGGAGGAGGAAAGCCGGGCCCCACTGATTCTGCAGCACCAGCAGGTGTGGCCTCCCGGGCAAGGGCCAGAGAGCAAGGGCCTCACCCTGTGTCCCTGAGCCTGTTCAGACCCCTGGTCTGCCCAACACACGCTGGGGCAGCTCAGAGCATGTGGCCACTGTGGGAACGTGGCAAAGGATGACGGTTGTCGCGAGTCTCTGCTGACATTCAGGCTGGGAGGCTGAGCCAGGGTGGCAAGAGGAGGGACCAGCGAGGAGAGAAGGCAGACCACCTCTGCAGACAGCACCCAGCCAGGCCCCTCACCCAAGGTCAGAAAGATGGAACGTTTTATTCTGGGAAGAAGTTCCCAAAAAATACTCATCTGTGGCACGGAGGTGGGGCTGGGGCCGTGCGAACCAGCGGCCCCCGAAGCAGCCTGGAGGGGTGTCTCGTTTGGGTTCGGCGGGGCTTGGCCTCATTTGAGCACAGTCCTTGGGGAAAGAAAAGACCAATCAGGCCAGGGTGGTCTCAGGTGAGGAGCTGATGAGGGGACGTGGGACCACTAGGAACAGACAGGCACACTGAGTCCCCAGACTCCAATGGGCTCCCAGGCCAGGGGCTCCCCTCCACACCACTCCCTGGCAGAGCCTGGAGCCCCGCCCTTGGTCCTCTGAGGGCCCTCCCTCTCCAGCTCACTGCTGGACAGTTCTCCCCACCAGCCCCCACGTCCAGGGATCTAGTGAATGCCGGGGTGGGGTTGAGGTCATGCCCCAAACCTGTGCAGAGGGATGTTTTCGTCTCTGAAATGGAACAGAGCAGTCAGCAGTAGCAACAGGAAGGAGGGCAAAACAGAGGAGTGAGAAAGCAAGAGGGAGCAAGCAGGGAAGGGAGCGGGGAACTCCCAAGGGAAGGGCAGCCCCGTGGAGGCAGGGCCGGCCATGCGGTGAGCCCTGGCTCTGTGTTCTGGGGCTGCTCTCTGAACTGCCTCAGTGAGAACCTGTGACCTCCTGGGTGCTTTTCCCTCCAAATGCATGGTCTGTGAGCAAGGGGACCTGCTGGACTCAGCACAGGCTGTGGGACCCTGGCCCAGAGCAGGCACTGCAGACCTGGGATGCCCTGGGAGCATGTCGCCCATTTCCTCACGGACGAGCTAAGGAGTGAATGGAAACCATCCGATTCATGACAGTAATTAACAGCATGGAAGAAAAAGATGCCCACAGTCCAATCTGGTTCCCATGGGAAACTGGTCTAGTAAAAATAATGGCCCCCACGCAAGGTGGGCCAAGGCAGGAGCTGACGTGGGAGCTGATTCTGATGGCATCTTTTCAGCAAAATCAAAAGGAAAGGGATTATTTTAAAACCATTTTAATGACGTCTTGAAAATTGGGAGGACTGGGGTTGCGGCTGGGGTAGAGCTTGTCTCACACGTGCGAGGCACTGGGTTTCCATCCTCAGACCGAATATAAATAAGTGAATAAAGGAAAGATCCTGGACTGGGGACATAGCTCAGTTGGTAGAGTGCCTGCCTTGCAAGCACAAGGCCCTGGGTTCAATCCCCAGCACTGCAAAAAAAAAAAGTAAAGACCCTTCGACAACTAAAAAAAAGTTTTTTTTAAACGAAAGAAAATTGGTCAAGGAATTCAAGTGGCCTAGTGGAAAATTCACCTGAAAGCCATGTTCTTCATGAAGACATGAGAAGACGGTTGGATGAGAAGATTGGGGTGTTTGTATTTATGTGCAGAGTTAAAACAGCTAATCGACCTGGGGGTCCCCCTTGCAGACCCCTCTGCATGCCCAGGGGACATTTCTTGGACCGGCTTCAGGGCCCCAGGTCTCATCCAGGGGAGCGGATAGGGCCTGATGACGGTGGGGACACGGGGTGAGGGCTCACGGGTTGACAGGCTCCTCCACAGGCTGCTTGCTGGCTCGGGACTCGGGGCGCAGAGACCTCAAGTGTCTGGTGGGCTCTGGGGGCTGCTGGGGGTTCCGCAGGGGAGGGAAGAGTGGTGGCAGCAGTGGCAGAGGCGGCAGGGATGGCGGTTGAGCCGGCGTCGCGGAAGGAGGGCCAGAGGCAGCTGAGCGGACTCCAGTGCAGGGACCCAAGGCTGCGGGGGGGCGGCAGATAAAACCCAAGAGACTCCTGGAAGCACCCGGCCTGATGGGGTCCACCCCACTGGAGGGCAAAGCAGCCCACGTCTGAGGCGCTCTGTGGGTCCTGTCAGGCTGGCAACCGTGGCCCCCCCCGGCCCCGAGCCACTACACTTCCTGGGGAAGTGACACAAGATACAGGACTCTGGAACAAAAAATAAAGACCACTAGTCCCACCCACCACCTGAGCTGGGACAAGGACCAGATGAGACAAGGAGGGAGAAAGTGCTTCATAAGCACAATGTCCCTAGGCTCCTGACTCGTCATGACATCAGCCAGGGGAGTGCAGGGCTCAGCTCCTCCCAGCCTGGCTCCTGGGCTGCAGACCAAGAGGCCCAGGGCAGTAAGTGGGCTTTGTCCCAGCCCTGCAGCCAGGTGGACACCTGGGGACAGACGCCTGGCCCAGGCTTCTGTGATGCTGCCCAGGGCCAGCAAGCTCCCTGGAGGGTGGAGCAGGAGCCCAGGAAGCTGCAGGCGGCACTTCCCTGGCCAGGGAGCAGAGCGCTGGCTGGGGGCTGCTGGAGGTCTTCCCAGGCGGTGAGGGTGAGCAGCCAGCTGGAGCCAGACAGAGCAGGCGAGAGATGGATAAGGGGATGGAGCAAGCCTGGGGCTGGGGACGAGGGCGACAGGCTGTGCGTGGAGGGACCAGAGAGCTGCCAGGACCCAGGTGGAGCAGGGGAGGTACTCACGGGGGCAGACGGTGCCAAGCAAGTCACCGGAGCGAGCGGGAGCATACGGGTTCCGAGCTGGGGGACAGGGAGCCTTGACAGCTGGGAAGAAAGGACCGGAAGGCAGGCAGTTGTCCAGAGCCGCCTGGCCTCGGGCCGCCTGATCCAGCTCTGCCTCCCAGGCTTCCCTCCCCTTCGCCGACCCTCTGTCCCTGCCCTGCGGGTGAATGTCCACATCCTCCCGAGGCATCTCCAAGCCAGGGGACCTGACAACCAGCAAAGGCAGCTGGCTCGGCTGCCTGCGGTCCTCGCGGTGCGACTCCGGCAAGTCTGTTGTGCACACGCATCCGCGGGAAGTGTGCGGTGGGCTTTTTTATTTATTTATTTTTAAGGCAGGGTCTTTTTTTTCATTTTTATTTTTGTTTTAGTTGCAGTTGGACACAATACCTTTATTTTTATTTTTATGCGGTGCTGAGGATCCAGCCCAGCGCCTCCCACGTGCTAGGCGAGCGCTCTACCACTGAGCCACAACCCCAGCCCCACAAGGCAGGGTCTTGCTCTGTTGCCTGGGCTGGTCTCCCATCCCTGGGCTCAGCGATCCTCCTGCCTCGGCCTCTCAGGTAGCTGGGACTACAGGTGTGTGCCACTGTCCATTCTTCAGATATTCTTGCTGGGCAGCTAGACACTGTGGCGCACAGCTGTGATTCCAGCAACTGGGGAGGCTAAGGCAGGAGGATCCTAAGTTTGAGGACAGCCTCAGCAACTTAGCAAAACCCTGTCTCAAGTAGGGACTTACCTAGCATACCCGAGGCCCTGGGTTCAACCCCAGCACAATAACAACAAAAAATTCCTGCTGGGGTCTAGACCATAAAGCTCCCACCCCCAGCTTCCCCCACTTTTTTTTTGGAACCGGGGATTGAACTCAGGGACACTCGGTCACTGAGCCACATCCCCAGCCCTATTTTGTATTTATTCAGAGACAGGGTCTCACTGAGTTGCTTAGGGCCTCGCTAAGTTGCTGAGGCTGGCTTTGAACTCGCGATCCTCCTGCCTCAGCCTCCCAAGTGCTGGGATTACAGGCGTGCGCCACCTCCCCCAGCTTCCCCCTTTTTTTTAAAGGTGATTTCACGCAACATAAAATTTTCCCTTAAACTGCCCCATGCAGTGGCATGGAGTGCGTTCACAGAGCTGCACAGTGTCACCTCTATCTCGTCCCAAGACACCTCTGTCACCCCAAAAGCAGCCTGCACCCCATTAAGCAGTCACTCCCCACTACCAAACCAGCTCCTGACAACCACTGGCTTTCCTTCTCTTTACAGCTTTGCTTCTTCCAGATGTTCCATGGAAATGGAACGAGGGTGCTCTGCCCTCCACTTCTGAACCTAGAGCCTCCTTTTCCTGTCCAGCCCAGAATCACCATGATGTGACTGGCCACCTGGTTCCTAATCCCTGGAACCCTGAATACAGTACCTTCTGTGGAAAAGGGAACTGTACTGAGTTGACACTGGTGGGAAAATCACCCCAGCTTATCCAGGCGGGCCCTAAGTGTGACCACGGGGTCCTAGGGGGTCAGAGTCAGAGGTGTGAAACAGAAGCGGAGGCTGGTGTGGTGCGCTCTGAGGACAGAGAAGTTGGGGGTCTCCACCTGGAAAAGGCAAGGGGCGGTCTTGCCCCTGGAGCTTCCAGAAAAGGACCAGCCCTGTTGACATCTTGACTTTAGCCCAGTGGGACCAATCTGGGACTTCAGCCTCCAGCACTGGGGACAATGAACCTGCCACCCAGGAGGAGCCCAGTCCTGCACGCCTTGGGAGAGTCGGCCAGCCACGGGAGGCCCAGCTGGCGGGGTCTCTCCCACAGAACGGCCTCGCTCCTGCCTCCGCAGTTCCGGTCCTTCCACCTGGTACACCCCTCTGGCCGCCTCCTCCTGCACTCCTACCTTCTATGGACACTCCCGGAAGTCCCACCCGCTGTGCATGGCCTGGCACCCGTCTGCCAGCTGTGGGGAGCGCCCTGGGGATCAGGGGCTCCTCTGCACAGGCCTGGACAGGGGACTGAGCATTGGCATCAGGAAGGCCATGGGCTGGCCTCTGGAGGCCTCGGGGGGCAGATGAAGGCAGGCTGCTTAGCAGGTCCAAATGGACAGGGCGATGGGTGGGTGAAGCATCTGGGACCTGGCCCGGGCTGGGAGTGCTCAGCCTGGCTAGTTTTAGGCTGAAACATGGAGTCTGTCTGGGACTGGAATGTTCTTTTGTGTGAGCACATGAGTGGATCCCATGTTCTGGCCACAGACAGGCTTCTAGTGGATCCTCACACTAGCTAGGCCTCATCCCCCCGGGTGAGGGGAAACGTGTGAGGCCGTCCAAGTTCAAATCCGGTGTGCTACTTGGGCCTTGAGAATGAGCCTCCCACTGGGGAGAAGCCCCTCAGCCCCCACTTCAGGGGGAGCAGCCTTGAGGAAGGTAGCAGGGTTGGGGACAGGACCACAGGTGTCCCACAGTGGAGTCCCTCTGTCCCAGCCCCTCCATGGAGGCTGCCCTCCTGGCAGTGGACCTCCTCTGTGCAGATGAGACTCCTCACCAGGTGGCTGTGCCCGAGGGCAGGTGGGAGGACCTGGCTTATTAAGCACTCACTGAACCTCAAGTGGCCCTCTTGGTGACCCTGAGGCCCAGCCCGCCCCTCCCATCTGAGCCGCAGTGCCTGCAGCAGCCACTTTCTGCCTGGGGAGAGGACAAGGGAGGTAGCGACCAGCCCTCCTGGGTACAGGGTGGGGCCTATAGTGGGTTGCACGAGGGTCCCCAAAAGACGTGTCCCCTGGAGCCCAGGTATGTGAGCGAGTTTGGAGCCAGAGCTCTGCAGGTGTAAGGAAGGAGCCCTGAGTCCAAAGACAAGTGTCCTGTGGGAGAAGAGGAGCAGACAGAGGACAGGAAGGTCAGGCGGACGCTGAGGGAGGCGACCATTCTCGGGAGCCGCACAGTCCAGCACCGCCGGGGAGCAGAGCCCTGCTCACACCTGGACTTGGACTGCGGCCTCCGGGACGGCGGCCTCCAGGACTGCGGCCTCCAGGACTGCAGGAATAGCGTCCACTCCTTTGAGGCTCCTACCGCGGGGAGCTGCCCCTCTGGCAGCCACTTCCTTTCCTGTGTCTGGGGTCGAGGGCGCGCAGTCTGGGAGGAAGAAGCTCCGTGGCTGGAGGGTGGTTCACCCCCGCCCGGCCCACGGGGCAGCATGTGGCTCCCACCAAGGGGCAAATTCAGAACTCTTCCTCCCGTAGGGGAAATGCCCCAGAGGGTGTGTAGAGAAGGCTCCCCTTTCCGTATTGAGCCCTGGGATGGACTCCAGTCCTGTGTCCAGGTGGGGCTAGCCAGAGCTCAGGCCCTCACACTGCAAGAGCCACAGTGACCAGTGCCAAGTGGCCATGGGCCTGGGGTTCCTCCCGGCCTTTGAGAGGAGGACACAGGCCTCCAGGGACTGGACCTAATCATTCCCCCTCCCCACGTTATCTCTGCACTATAGTTTGGACGGTCCTCCCTCGTTCCTGCTTGTGCCTGGTCTCCACCCACCACAGGGCCTTTGCACTGCTATTCCCTCCACCCACACTGCTCTGGACGCCCTCACCAAGTAATGCCTTTTTTCCCCTCGGAGGTGTCAGGGCAGCTGTCCAAACCTTCCCATCACCAGTGTCCCCTGGTACAATTCTCCCGTCACCAGTGGCTCCTTTGCCTCAGTTTTTATGTTTGTGACCGTGGATCCTTGCCTTCCAGATAGTGACCTGTGGCCTGTCCCTGCATGAGTCAGCACTGGTAACAGCCCACCCATTGCTCCCCACTGTTTCCCAGCACACAGTGGGGACCCCATTTTTGCAAGTGACTGTTAGGCTCCCCAGCCAGGGATGGTGCCAGCCCGGAGCCCAGCTGCCTCCCCCCAGCTGCCTGGCACGGGGAGGCCTGGGGCAGTACCAGCTGGAGGACCCGACACCTCTCACCTGCCAGCTCCTTCCCCGCGGTGGCCACGGGCTGGGTCCCAAAGTGGGTGTTCATTCGGCCTTTGTACAGAATCCCGTCCACTCCCAGGATGTCCACTTCAGTCTGTTGGATGGTCTGCGTCACTGGCCAAGGCCTCCCCCTCCCCCAATGCATGCAGAGGCTCTGAAGTCGGGGCAGGCGCTCCCGGAGATGCCGTGGCCTGGGGTCTAGTCCATGCTGGGCCTGGGCCCCCGACCCAGACTCACGGTGTCATAGTCCAGCACTTGGGGGTCCCCATAGGGGTACAGTGTGGACAGTTCCCCTGGCTTGAACTTGAGGGTGTCAGGTCGGGGGCCGTCGCCCCAGTCCTGCTGGGGGTGCAGAGGGTTCAGGCTGTCGTCTTGGAGCTGCAGCCGCTGATGCTCCCTGTGCAGGATGGGGTCATCAGCCATTGGAGGCCCTCTGCCCACAGGCCTGGCCTGGCTGGACAAGCGGGTACCCTTGATCTGCAGCTTGAGGAGGCAGGACGGAGGCCAGGGGGGCCAAGTCCCACCCTCCAGGTGACGTTCCCACAGGGCTGGGGTCCCTAGGACCCCCAGAGCCTAGGATGTCAGGGGGAGACGTGGCCACTCACTAGCCACAGCCATGGGCAGTCACGCAAGCTCTCCACGCTGACTTCCTCCCCTGTGAAATGGGAGGGTCAGGGGTCGTGCCTCAGAGGCAGGCTCAGCATGGCCGGTCTGCCCAAGCAGCTGCTGGGCCGCAGCGAGGGCTCCTGGGGTCCTCGACCCCTGCTTGTCCACCAGAACAGGGAGTCCAGCCCGGCTCACGGGGTTGTGAGATTTGAGAAGACCCCGCCCCACCATCTGGGAGCACCTAACAGTCCTTGACCCATGATAGAAGAACGCTGGCCCCTGTCCTCTGCCCAGGCCACCACGGGTCTCCCTCGCAGGGGTTAGCCACACCGTGGGTGGGTCCTGGCACTGGCGACAGGCCTGCCCGGGGCTCCGGGGCTCTGCAGCCTCACCTCATCATCTGCCGCTGCAGGTACTCATAGCTGTTGGCGCTGGCCGGCCGCAGCCTGGACAGCAGTTGGGCTTTGCGTATGGTGATCAGCTGCCTGTGGAGGACAAAAGCGAGGCCGAGGCTGTGGGAGGCCAACCCGGCCAGCAGAGGGCCGCAGGCTCCCACCTCCACCAGGAGCCTCCCCAGCAGAAGGGAGGCTGTCCAGGCTGGACACGCCGCCCAGGGCCACCAGGCAGGGCTCTGAGGACCCCGACAATCAGGGACACCAACCCAAGCAGCCCTGGTCCCGCGTGTTGAGGGCCTGGGCTTCGCCCCGGCACCGCCAAAAAGAAAAAAAGTTGTGGTTATAAAAGCCAAAGCGAGGCCTGGTGAATCCCGGAACAGGCTGCAGAGGGAGGCTGCCGGGCCTGGGCAGGGACAGGGAGGGGACGCCACTCCACCCTTCCCTTCACAATGGCTGAAGGCATGCCACGGGTTTGGTCTCAATGAGGAAATAAAAATAAAACGACCACGGTGGCCTTCTCAGGGCGCTGGCAGGCAGAGCCGAGGGCAGGGGAGCCCACGCTCTCGCTGTGGGGGTGTCAGGAGCACACTGACTGCTAGCATGTCACCAGGCACAGAGACACCCAGGACACACAGCTCTGCAGCGTGTGGCACAGACACTGATGTGTGTTCTTCCAGCTTTTTTCCACGTCTGTGTGATTTTTTTTTTTTTTTTTTTTTTTTTGACCCGGGGATTAAATCCAGGGACACTCCACCACTGAGCCACACCCCCAGCCCTATTTTGTATTTTATTTAGAGACAGGGTCTCACTGAGTTGCTTAGGGCCTCGCTAAGTTGCTGAGGCTGGCTTTGAACTCTCGATCCTCCTGACTCAGCCTCCCAAGTCGCTTGGATTACAGGCGTGTGCCACCACGCCCAGCCGTCTATATGATTTTAAAATTAAACCAGGATAACAACGCGCGCTGCTTGATATTCTCATGCAACCTCCTGCAGACGCGCTTCAGGTTGCTGAGTGATGTTCCACAGCTGTGTCATCCAGGGCAGGAGCCACGTGAGGCGACTTAATATGCATTTAAATTAAGTTTTAATAAAAGTTAAAATTCATTTTCTCAATCGCATTAGCCACACTGCGAGTGATCAACAGCCCCACGTGTCCTGTGGCCCCCAGGCTGGCCGGCCAGCTGCCCGCCGAGGGACAGCACCCTCGCACACGTGGTCCACGCCGGCCGACGTCGTGCCTGCTTCCCACAGACACGGTTTCAACTTTTCAGTCCTGTGAACAAGAGCGCAGCTCCAAGGGCCCCAGGACGGGCGAGCCCTGCAGGGCCCTGCGAGGTCCTGGGGTCAGGACAGACTGTGGCCTGGAAGCTCCTGAAAGTTAACCGCAGAGTTACTGAACAAGCCAGCACTTCCACTCCTCGGCTTATGCCTCCAAGGAACTGAGGACGGGTTCAAATACACACGCGCAGATGTTCACAGCAGCTCAAAGGTGAAACAACCCGGATGTCCATCAGGAGGTGAAGGGGTAAACAAAGGTGCTCTATCCATACGGTGAAATATTATTCAGTCATAAAAAGGAGTGAAGACTGATCGATGTTGAAACCTGGAGGAACCTCATACACATGATGCTGAGTGGAAGAGGCCAGCCTCTAAAGGCCACATACAGTCCAGTTCCATTTATAGGAAACACCCAGAAAAGGCAACCCCATAGAGGTAGAAAGTGGATTAGTGGCTGCCAGGGACTAGAGGGGAGGTGGTGATGGGAAGTCATGGCTAATGGGCCTGGGGAGCTGAACAGGGCTCTGGAATTGAGGCAAGAGTTGCACTCCACCACGACTGCACCAAATGCCACTGAAGTCTTTGCTTTATTTATTTTTAGAGACAAGGTCTCACTAAGTTGTTGAGGCTGGCTTAAACTTGCAATCCTCCTGTCTCAGCCTCCCAAGGCAGGCACGTGCCACCACCCCCAGCCACTTTCTTTATTTGTAGTTAATTTTTTCAGTGCTGGGATTGAACCCAAGACCTCCCACATGCTGGGCAAGTGCTCTGCCACTGAGCTACACCCCCAAACCTTTTATTTATTTTATTTGGAGGCAAGGTCTTGCTAAGTGGCCCAGGCTGTCAGCTCCTGCAGCCCCAAACTTCCCAGTAGCTGGGATGACAGGTGTGTGCCACCAGGTGACCACTGTTCATTTAAAAATGGTTCATTTTAGGGCTCAGTGGGAAGGGGCTTGAGGAGCACGCGTGAAGTCCTGAGTTTGATTCCCAGCACTGCAAAAAATAGAATAAAAAATAAAATAGTTCATATGGCGCAAGTATTGAACTTGTATCAAAGTAGGCGGCGAGAGAGGAACAAAATTCCGCTCTTCCTGACGATGATTCCTTCCGTTAAAAAAATATACATTTCAGTTGTAGATGGACACGAAGCCTTAACTTATGTGGTCCTGGGGTTCGAACCCAGTGCCTCACGTGCCGGGCGGGCGCGCTGACACTGAGCTGCAGCCCCAGCCCCTCCTTCCGGGTTGGTTTGTTTTCTTTTGTGGGGGGTTGGGTGGGTGGGCCATTGACTCCGAGCCTAGATAGGGTTGGCGAAGGAACAAGGAGAGAGCAGGGCAGAGAGCAGGGCGCCTGCCTGGGCGGTGCACGTGGCCGCGTGCGCACCGGCAGCCTGCAGGCGCAGCTGGGTGCGTTTGAACTTGACCGCTGCAGAATGGCGCCCAGGGCGCGCACCGACCCAGGGCCCCCCGGCGGTACTCACGGGCCGGTCATCATCTGCACGGGCCGGTCGCAGGAAATGCACTTCACCCGCTCGAACAGCTTCCTGAAAGACAGGCGGCCGGGGGCCGGGGCGGCCCAGGCTGAGCTGCGCACCTCCCACCTGCACCCGCCTGCCCGAAAGTGAACCCTCGTCGGGCGAGAGTGAGGGTGCAGCCCGCTCCAGCCCTCGGCCCTCTGGGTGGACGGTCAGGCCCCAGATCTGTCCCCGCCTCCAGGGGCCTGCGTGGTCCCTTCCCTCTGAGCTCAGTATCCCGGTTTGCAGCGAAAGGCCCGGAGGTGGTAAAGCTGCCCACTCCGGTCCCCGCCGGGGTCCATGCCCACGGTCTGGAACCCGCACTCCCAGAATCCAGGGCCGCCCTAGCCTGGCGGCTGCAGCCCCCACAGCGCCTCCTCGGCTCACCTCCTGAAGCCCGCGGCGCTGTCGGGGTCGTACAGCAGCCCCTCCAGCAGCAGCTTCTTGACCACTTTCCAGACCTCTTCCAGGCCTTTCTTCAGAGTGTCCAGATCACTGTGCACTAGCTGTCAGCCCAGGGGGGGAAAGACACCCTGGTCAATCATCGCGCCCTGCAGCGACCTGCAAACTTACATGGAGAATGAGAAACAAGGGAGGATGACTCGGCTTGGGCTAAGGCTCAGAGCCCTGGTGGGTGCTATCGGAAGAGGGAACTGCAAATTGAGCTTCCCAGCGGCCGAGGCAAAAACACCATCAGCTACCACCTCCAAACCTACTGCCCAACTGCTCATCTGAGAAACTTTCTCCCAGTGTCCACATGCACCTGACCTTCACATAGTCCACACTCATTTATGGAGGGTCTAACTGAGAAGTGGATAATTGAACCACTTTTAGTATACTCACAAATGACCATCACAATCAATTTTAGAATATTTGCATCATTCCCCAAAGAGCCCTCTATTTCCTTCAAATCCCAGCTCCTGGCAATTGCTAACTACTTTCTTTCTTGGATTCGCCTGTTCTAGACATTTCACAAAAATATCATAGTATTTGGCCTTTGGTGTCCAGTGTCTTTCATTTAGCAAACTATTTTCAAGTTTTGTCCATGTTGCAGCATGTACCAGAATCTCATTCCTTTTTTTAGTTGTAGATGTACACAATACCTTTGTCTCATTTTTATTTATTTTTGTGTGCTGCTGAGGATTGAACTCAATGCAAGTGCTCTACCACTGAGCTACACCCCCAGCCCCTCGATATACTTATTTGGGGGGGCTGCTACCAGCAATCGAACCCAGAGATGCTTAACCACTGAGCCACCTCCCAAGCCCTTTTTATTTTTATTTTTTGAAATAGGGTCTCACCAACTTGCTGAGGCTGACCTGGAAGTTGCGATCCTCCTGTCTCAGCCTCCCAAGGCACTGGGATTACAGGCATGTGCCACCATGTCCTGCATTGGATAGACTACATTTTGATTAATTCTTCTGTTGATGGACACTTGGGTGGCTTCCCCTTCTTGGCTCTTATGACTAATGCTCCTATGAATATTCACATGCGAGCTCTCACGTGGACATATTTCATTTTTCTTGGTATAAGGAATGAAGTTGTTTTTTTTTTTTTGGAACCAGGGATTGAACTCAGGGACACTCGGCCACTGAGCCACATCCCCAGCCCTATTTTGTGTTTTATTTAGAGAAAGGGTCTCACTGAGTTGCTTAGGGCCTCGCTAAGTTGCTGAGGCTGGCTTTGAACTCGAGATCCTCCTGACTCAGCCTCCCAAGTCACTTGGATTACAGGCGTGCGCCACCACACCCGGCTAGGAATGAAGTTCTGACCCATGCTGCGACGTGAATGCGCTTCGTGACACAAGAGTGTGCACGCTCTGCGGTTCCATTTATACGAAATATCCAGGTCAGGTGTGTGCACAGGAGACTGGTGTGGCCAGGGGCAGGATGGGGAAGAAGGGAGTGACTGCTAGAGACGTGAATGTCTTGGAACTGGACTGAGGTGGTGGCATCGCACACTGTGAATGTGAGTGCCATTGACTGCTTCATTTTAAAAGGGTTAATATTATGTTCTGTGACTTTTGCCACAATTTAAAATATAGAAAGGAACTGGGCATGGCAGCACACGCCTGTCTCAGAGGCGGAGGCAGGAGGATTCCAAGCTTGAGGCCAGCCTGGGTAACTTAGCAAGAGCTTGCCTCAAATTTAAAAAATAAACTAAAATAGAAAGGTCGGACCCAGTGGCTCAGGAGGCTGAGGCAGGAGGATTGCAAGTTCAAAGCCAGCCTCAGCAACTTAGCAAGGCCCTAAGCAACTTAGCGAGGCCCTGTCTCAAAAAATGAAAAGGGCTGGGGATGTGGCTCAGTCATTGAGCGCCCCTGGGTTCAATCCCTGGTATCAAAAAAGGGAGGGTCTGGGGTGCAGCTCAGTGGGAGCGCACCCCTGGGTTCATCCCTAGTGCCCCCTGGAAATAATGCAGAAAGGAAAGCGATGAGTGTGGAGTCTGAAAACAGCAACCACAGAAAAAGTTCTTTATTTGGAAAATCTCAAATGGGAAAAACTAGAAATTCTTCTAGAAAGACTAGAAAAATTAACCACAACACATTCACCACCTGAATCTATTAATTATTAACATGTTGCTATATTCACCTTATTCTTTCTCAGTCCTGGGGATTGAGCCCAGGGACACTCTAACACTGAGCTGTGTCCCCAGCCCTTTTATTTTTCATAACTAGTTTTTTTGTTTGTTTTTTGTAGTTGTAGATGGACGGCCTTTATTTTATTTTTATGCGGTGCTCAGGGTTGAACCCAGTGCCTCACACATGCTAGGCAAACGCTCCGCCACTGAGCTACAGCCTTAGCCCCATTATTTTGTTTTTTGAAACAGGGTCGTTAAGTGGTTGAGGCTGGCCTCCACCTTGCAGTCCTCCTGCCTCAGGCTCCTGAGTCCCTCGGATTACAGACATGCCGCTCTGCCCACCTTGCCTTATTTTGTTGATGCTTTTTTTTTTTTTTTGAGTAATAGAAATCATGACATTTCTCTCACGAGAAATCTGAGTGTTTCTAAAAGATGGGGATGCTTTCATTCATAATCACAATTCCATGATCACATCTAAAACAATTAGTGAGGATTCCTGACTTGGGTCGCATTCTTACCCAGCCTCAGAACTGGCTCAGATGAACCAGGAAACAAGTAACACCTTTTCCTGTGTTGCATTTGGTCATCTGGGTCATTGTGACTCTTAATCTAGAACAAACTCTGTTCTGTACCGCTTCCTACCCCCGGCACTGAACCACTGAAGAAGGGCCAGCCGTTCTGGAGAAGGCAGTTCGGTGTGACCGCTCCCGTCTGTGGCCTTTCTCTGCAAACATGTCTGAGAAATGCGCTTACCCCTTCGCCCCAGTGGAGGCACGCTGGGGCCCGATGCACAGAGAAGACTGAGCCTCAGCGAGTCTCCAACACAGAGAGCCTGATCCCAAACCCACATCTTTTCAGGCCACACCCACCACCTGCTGCAGGAACCATGCAGCCCTGTCACCGTCACCGTCACCGTCACTGTCACCGTGGGTCTGCCTGTTCCGGCAGCTCTCAGGGTGCACAGGGGCGGCAGGGGCAGTGGTTCCCTGAGGACCTTCTCCAGGTCTGACCTCAGGCGACTCAACCAAGGACCAGCATGCTTCCTCAGCAGCCCCCACTCCGACCCCACCATGTCCCTCTGCTCCCCCTGCCAGGAGGACAGTGGTGGTCAGCCTCCAAGATGCTTCCCAGCTACAGCACGTGGAACTCACACCACCAAGCAGTCCCCTCTTCCTGAATAGGGTGACCAACGGGCATTACAGAAACGATGGAGGTGCTTCTGTGGCCAAGTCATGCCAGACTCTGCAGATTCCTGCTTGGTGTTTTGGTCACTTGTTCTGGGGGATGTCAGGTGCCATGTTATGAGGCCACTCAAGAGGCTCTGAGGAGGCCTTGTGATGAGGAACTGAAGATTCTTTTTTTAATTAGTTAACTAGTTTGTAGAACTGGAGATTGGACCCAGGAGCACTCTACCCAGCTACACCCCCAGCCCTTTTTATTTTTTGAGACAGGGTCTCAATAAGTCACCCAGGCTGGCCTCAAATTTGTGATCCTCCTGCCTTAGCCTCCTGAGTAGCTGGAATTAGAGGCCTGCATCACTTTGCCTGGCAGGAACTGAAGATTCTTGCCAACTGCCAAGTGAGGGCACCATCTTGAAATGGCTGCTCGAGCCCCAGTCAAGCTGCAGACACAGCCTTGGAGGACAGCTTACCTATGACATTGTGGGAGATCCTGGGCCACCCCGCTAAGCTGCTCCCGAATTCCTGCTCCTCACAACCGTGAGCATTTGCTGTTGGATCTGGAAAGCAATCCGCCATGCAGCAGGTGACAGCTGGGCGGGGGGCTCACCTTGGTGCTCAGGTCCTTCTTGAGCTCCTCCATAGCCTTATTCCAGTGGTCCTGGTGGGTGGTGAGCTTGAAGAGCATGCTCTGGAACGTCTCGTTCAGCTCAATCCCCATGGTCTCCAGGTCTGACCGGCTGGCCTTGCTGGCCAGAGCACTCCTGTCTGCTTTCTGGGGAGAGAGGGGCACAGGGGGCGGACTGCTGGGCGGGAGCGGGAGGGGGCTGGGAGGCTGCCGTCCTCCAGTTGATTTTTTCTCACTGGGGAGCCCGGACATCTAGCCCTTGGGACCTATGCTGGGACCCAACCTTGGGACCCAAGCTGCTCAAACACAACAGAGGGACATAAGCCAGGTTTCCCTGTGACAGGGAAGTTGGTGCACGACCTCTAAGCTCAGGTAACAGTGTCACCCATCACTAAAAACAGGAGCGGTCAGGACGGCTGGGGGAAGCCTCCCAGCCTGCCCGTGGGACTCCGTTTTCCCAGGAGGGGAGCGGGCGGCGGAGGTCCCCCTGGTCACTCACTTCTCGAAGCTCCTGCTCCACCATGTTTTTATCCGCCTTGGTCAGATCCAGGGCCTTGATTTGGGCCTGGAGGGTCTAAGCACAGAAGCAAAGGCCTGTCAGCCGCTCTTGCAGCCTGAGGCACGTCCACCCTGCGCCTCCACCCTGCTGCGTGCTGGGAGGGGAGGACAGGCGGGTGGACAGCAGGCTGGTGGGCACTTCAGAAGGCTGGGCCCCTGGAGCAGAAGGGAAGGAACGGGGGACTCGGGATAGCCGCCCCTCAGAGTGGGGCCATGGACCTTGGCCGCACATGGAGGCCAGGGAGCACAGCCAGTGTGACCACCAGTGCCCTGAATGTGCAAGCAGGTCCCCTCATCCGACCTGTCATGGGGTCTCCGTGGGGATCCCCATCTCTTTGCGGGCACACTGTACTCGAGTGCGAACCCTAACCCTACTCTTCACCCCGTGACTCTGAAGCAGCAACTCCCCCGTGAGAGCAGTGAAGGGAACCTGCTTGGGAACAGCCTCCCTGTCCCCAGAGGCTGGGGTCACCCATCCTCTGAAGCTGTGAAGGCTGCTTCTACTTCACCCTTCATATCTTGTTAGGAGCAGAACTTTTAGGTGGAACCCAGCTTCTCAGAATCAAGACCACCTTTCTCACAGCCTTCCTTTCAGATTGGTCTGACCACTGGGGTGGAGGTGGAAGTGGCGTGTCTTTAACTCTCTTAATTCTCTGTCCTCTTTGTTGCTGGCCTGAATGTTAATGGCTGGAGTGTCAGCAGCCATCTTGCACCATAAGGTGACTTCTACGAATGGAAGTCATCAAGGAGAAGAAAAAGGGAACTTAGGTCTCCAACACTGTGGAGTACCTACCCTCTAGGGACGGAACCTCTGGATTTCTTTAATGTAAAAGAGAAACACACTTAGACCTCATTTGCTGAAGTTGAACCTAATTCTAATTAACGCACAGCTCCCTTGCATCCACCTTGCCCCCAGGAGGCTTCCGAGGTCTAATGCGAGAGGAGGAGTTAGGGGCAGAGCCGCTGCTCTGACCTCAGGCCCAGCTGCTTCCTCTGAGCCAATACTGGTCTTTGGGACTTGTCAGGCCCAGTGACAGTGCCCGGCTCCTCTCTGGGCTCTTAACTACTGTCGCTAAAATCTAGAAACCAAGAGGCGTGATTAGGTGGGACTCTCTCTGTGTCCTGGGTTGAATAGTAGCTCCCCCAAAATTCACCCAGAACCTGTGAACCCGGCCTTATGTGGAAACAGGGTCCTGCAGGTGCAATGAGTTCTATGAGTTCATAGTGGAGTCCAGCAACTGATGTCCTGTAAAGGCCACGGAAGAAGCACAGGGAGAGGCCAGTGCCCAGAGACACAGATCAGGTGACACCCTGACAGCTGAGGAACACGCAGCCACCAGAGGCCAGAAGGAGCAAGGAGGGGTCTTCCTAGGGCCTTGGCAGGACCAAGGTGGGCCTCCAGTTCAGATTTCCAGCTCGGGAACTGAAAGGGAATAAATGTTTACTGTTTTCAGACACCAGGTTTGTGGTGATTTGTCACAGCAGCCACAGGAAACTGATAAGCCCAGTGAGTGACAGAATTCGAACTCAGCCCAGGGGTGTCCATCCCTGAGTCTATCCCGAAGCTGCCTGCGAGCTGCAGAAGCAGGCCACCTCCCGCTGGGTACCCTCGGGGGTTCTGCTGTCCTTGGCCTTTGGCTCTGTTCCCTCCTCTCTTTCTCTCGCTCGCTCTTTTTCCAGCACTGCAGAATGAACCCAGGTTTGCTCTACCACTGAGCCACATCCTCAGCCCTTTTCGTTTTTTATTCTGAGACAGGTTCTCACTAAGTTGCCCACACAGACCTCAGACCTACGGCCTCCTTCCTCAGCCTCCAGAGTAACTGGACTGACTACAGGCTGGGCCACCACCCCGGCCGCCCTCAACCTGCACAGAACTGTTCTTCTCCAACCATGAAGGAGAACAGCGCAGAGGGCCATCGCTCCGTGGGGACACACCAAGTTCCCGCCGGGGCTGGTGGGCTCCTCCCCACAGTCCACTTTCTTGTCACCAGCAGAGCCCAGGAGCAGGGGCAGGGGCGAGACTGAAGACCAAGGTCCAGCTGCAGTGGGGCCGGGGACTTGCCGCCGGTTTTCAAGCTGATGTCTTTATTTATTTAGTTTTGGCGCTGGGGACTGAGCTCAGAGCTGCACTCCCCGCTCAGTGGGAAGTCTTTGAGATGAGGTCTTGAGAAGTCGCCCAGGTTGTCCTTGAATGTGCCTCTGGCCTCAGAGCTCTGGGTTGCAGGGGGCTGTGCTGGCGGCTGCCTTCGGGATGTTGAGTTCCGTGCACGAGCCTCAGTCCACACGAGCTCCCAGGAGTTCACACGGACGCCCCTGCGCAGAGGGCAGCAGGCCCGCGGCTTTCAGCGAGAGCGGTCAGGGACAGGTCTCCGGCCTTGATGCTCGCCCAGGGCGGGTGAGCTCACCCCGATTCCGTGCCCGGAGGACGTCCAAAGCCCTCCTCAGGGACTTGGGGAACGCTGGGGCCTGGGGTCACCCACGTCCTGGTTTCCACTGCACTGTGGAGCCTCCCTCTGTCCTGACACTGACCCACCCAGAGACCGACCCCTCTCCAGGACCCCTCCCCCCAGCCATGAATTCAGGAGGGTTACGCAGCAGCCTGGACAGAGGCCACCTGCTCCCTCAGAGCACAAGCCTCAGGTCACTACCGGACGCTCCTGCTCCTAAGCCTGTCTTGTCCGAGGTGCTTGTCACGGTCCCCGCCCCAGGCTGCAGCTTCTGCACGCGCCAGCTCCTGGCTGTCTGTCCTGCCTCCCGGGAGTGGGAAGAGTGCTCTCATCCTCTCCAGAGGTCGGCAGGCCACTCACACAAGACACGGGACGCAGTCCCCTAGGGCAGAAGGTGCAGACCCTGCTGGAGCCTGGAGTTCTGACAGCGGTCTGCACCGTGGTGGCCGGGAGGTACCTGGCTGCGTACTGGCCCCTCAGACCCAGAACTCCTCCCCATCCAGGCAGCTGCTGTTCTGATCGCCGGCTCCAAAAGTCAGCGCTGCCAGTTCTTGCCAAGTGCTCTCAGGTCCTGGTTCCCCTCACTCAGCGGAATGTCTCTGAGATTCATCCACACGGTTGGTGCATTGCTTGTTCATGTTCTAGTAATATTCTGTGGTGTGGATGTGCCTTATTTTTTCATCTACTCTTCTGTTGATGGTCGTGTGTAGAGTTTCCAGTGTTTTGATTATTAGGAATGCTGCGGCCATGGACTGTGTAAAATCCCTGGGGCAACCGAAACTGTCGTTTATTTTGGGTAAATACACAGGGAAAGAATTGCTGGGTCAAAGGACAAGTGTACAGTTCACTTCACTTTATAAAAACCACCAAACAGGGCTGGGGATACAGCTCAGTTGGTAGAGTACTTGCCTCGTATGCACAAGGCCCTGGGTTCAATCCCCAGCACCGCAAGAAACAAAACAAAACACCAAACAGCCAGGCACAGTGGCACATGCCTGTAACCACAGCAACTTGGGAGGCTGAGGCAGGCAGGTCGCAGGGTCGAGACCAGCCTAGGCAACTGGGCAAAACCCCGTCTCAAAACAGAAAGGGCTGGGGAGGCAGCTCACCAGTAAAGCATCCCTGGGTTCAGTCCCCAGCATCATGAAAAAAAGGAAGGAGAGGAAACTGCAGTCCACAGACTGCGGGAGAATAGCTCCGACATACCTGATGAAGGACTGGTTTCATTCATTCATTCATTCATTCAGTGGTACTGGGGATCAAACCAATGGGGGTGCTCCACCTCTGAGCTACAATCCTCAGCCCTTTTTTTTGAGATAGAGCCTAAGTTGCCCAGGCCGACCTCAAACTTGCAATCCTCCTGCCTCAGCCTCCCGAGTAGCTGGGATTACAGGAGTGCACCACCATGCCCAGCCAAAGGCCTGGTTTTAAAACCATCACGAGACTGGACACAGTGGCACACCCATAACCTCCGCGTGACTCAGGAGGCTGAGGCGGGAGAATCAGAAGTTCAAGGCCAGCTCCAGCAACTTGGTGAGAGACCTCATTCCAAAATAATGAATAATGATGAAATACTACTCCATATCCAAAAAAAGTCTGAAATAAAAAAGACCAAATGTTGAGGAGGATGTGGAGCGATTGCCATGGGGATGAAAAGTGGCAAGCTGCCTGGGAAACAGTTTGATATTCTTTTTCTTTTTTTTTTTTTAGAACTAGGGATTGAACCCAGGGGCACTCGGCCACTGAGCCACATCCCCAGCCCTATTTTGTATTTTATTTAGAGACAGGGTCTCACTGAGTTGCTTAGGGCCTCACTAAGTTGCTGAGGCTGGCTTTGAACTCTCGATCCTCCTGACTCAGCCTCCCAAGCAGCTGGGCTTACTGGCGTGCGCCACCGCGCCCGGGGCGATGTCTCCGTTTGGACTGGACCCTGCATCACGCGGGTGGATAACTAGGTGAGAATCACCTCAGCTCTCACACCTAAGGTTCAGGCATGTAAGTGACACTGCAGCTGAAGAGCGCTCCTGTCACTGCCCCAGGTGCAAACAGAAGGGCCAGCTGTCCTCTGCGGTGTCGACAGCTGTGTCCCCAGCCCTGGAGCAGAGAGAACACTCAGTAATGTTTGCTGAGCGCACTGCCGGACGCCAGGAGTGTCAGGCGGCGGTCGTGATGAGGCTACGACAGCGTGGGGCACATCCGTCAGGGTCTGACGAGGCAGCTGTTCCAGGACCCCTGCCAGATCCCAGCTGGATAATCAGTTCCTCTCACAACAGGAAGAAGGCGACAAGTTCAGGAGAGGACAAAGGTACGTCTGCCTGGAACCGCCTAATTGCCAGGACACCTTAGGTAAGACATTGTGCACCACACAGACCGGGATCCCAGACCCAGGAGAGCAGGGTGATCAGGCCAGAGCCCACCGGCCGTGAGGTCTGTGAAGCCAGTTTCATTGAGGATCTGCCAGCAGCCCAAGATGGCCTAGAGTGGCCCTCAGAGTGTTAGCGAGGCTGGCCTGACAATCCAGAGCCACGGTGACGCTTGGGCGGGACCTTCCAACAATTTCCCCCTTCCCCAGTTGTTTTTGTCAGCTTTTCCTGGCTGTGACCAGAAGACCTGATCGGAACAGTCAGAGGAGCTCGTGGTTTCAGAGGGCTCAGTCTGCAGATGGCCACCTCCATTCCCTGCGGCTCCTGGGAAGGCAGAACGTCATGGGGACAGAGTGTGGCGGAGGAAGGTGGCCCAGGACGTCACATCAGGAAGCAGAGAGAACTCTCCTCACAAAGTATAAACCGGAGGGCGGCCCTCCTGCCACACCCGTCTGCTGCAGTAGCCCCCCAGCTAATCCTGGCTGCAAGGTCAAGGCTCTACCGCCTGACCGCCTGACCGCCTGACCGTTTCACCTCTGAACCCTCTTGCATTGTCTCACAGCAGAGCTTTGGGGCACGCCTCCCGTGCAAACCCTAACCAATAGAAGCTGGGACGCAAAGAAGTGAGCTGCCGCCCCTCTGAGAGGACCACGATCTCCCCTGGGGGTGCTGCCCCTCTTCTGGTAAACGCTGCTATATACTAAGTATACTAAGTCTCAAAAGCATCCCGGGAGCCGGGTGAGGTGGCACACGCCTGTAATCCCAGCACTTGGGAGGCTGAGGCAGGAGGATCGCGAGTTCAAAGCCAGCCTCAGCAACTTAGCGAGGCCCTAAGCAACCCAGTGAGACCCTGTCTCTAAATAAAATACAGAATAGGGCTGGGGATGTGGCTCAGTGGCCGAGTGTCCCTGAGTTCAATCCCTGGTTCACAAAAAAAAAAAAAAAAAAAATGCAGTTACACACAGTAAAACGTCCTCGGGCTCCGCAGTCCTCAGCAATTCCCTTTGAGCAACCGAGGGGAGCGTGGGGAGGACCCAGGAGGAGCCCTCCCCCGGCCTCCCTTCCCGGTCCCCAGGCCTCCGAACCTTGAATTCATCCAGGCGAGCCTGGAGCTTTCCCACCAAGCGGTCCAGCACCACGTAGTGATTCTTCATGGACTCTATTTGGGTGCCCCAAATTCTCTCAAGTTCCTCTTCCTAAACAAGGAGACACAGACATCAGAGGCCTCCGCTTTTGAGGCTGCCCTGGCTGGAAGAGGCCCGAGGCAGGAAGGACGTGCCCGACCTGTGCGCCCCAGCCAGCCATGCCCCTGGGACTTGTGAGAAGGACTCCCACAGCCACCCACTCTGGCCGCATCGTCCACACTGCTGCACTGCCTGGTCGGCCCCACTCCCTCGCCGGCCCGGGACAGCTCGGGGCACATGCTGCGCCCAGGAGGTGTCGGGCCGGGGAGTCAGCCTCCTGCTCACCTCCAACCATCATCGTCTCAAAGCTGCTGAGAGGGCACTGACCTTCAGCCTGGACTTCTGGAGGTTATTTATCTTTTCCTGCAGTACGTCCACGGTCACCTCAAGCTTGGAGAAGACTTCCGGGTTCACTGAAAGCAGAGGAAGGACTGGCTGGGGGCAGGGAGCTCGGACTCCCTGCTCCTCCCAGGCAGCTCAGGCAGGGCCGAGGGCCTCCCGGCAGTCACGCTGATGTGCGTGTGCGCTGCGCCCAGTGTGCGGTGCTGGGGCTCCACCCGGGGCGCTCTGCGACACCTCCAGCATCTATTTTTTATTTTATTTTGAGACAGGGTTTCACTGTCTCAAAAGTTGCTGAAGCAAACTCGCGATCCCTCCATCTCAGCCTCCTCCTGAGTCACTAGGGTCATAGGCAGGTACCGCTGTACCTGGCCAGAAGCCACATTTTTAAAGACTCTAAAAGAACAGGTGGGAGAATATCATGCTAAGTGAAATAAGCCAAGCCCAAAAGACCAAAGGCCGAATGTTTTCTCTGATCAGGGGATGCTGATATATAATGGGGGGGCGGGTTAGGGCGGGAATAGGAAAGAATGGAGGAAGTATGGATGGTGTGGAGGAAAATGGGACAGGAAGGGATGGGGGAAGGAAAAATAGTAGACTGAGACAGACAGCACTACCCTATGTATATGTAAGATTATATGAAATATGTGAATAAATAATAATAATAATAAAAGAACAAGTGGGATTCATTTTAATAAAGTGTTTTATTTAACCTGATATATCCCAATAATATCTCTTAAATGATTTTTTGGGGGGGTACTGGGGGTTGAAAAAAGGCCTTGCACTCAGTAAGCAGACACCACCACTGAGCCACACCCCAGCCCCACTCACCGGCCCCACTCCCCTAAATCAATCTTCCCATTTTTCTTTCTGTACCGAGCCTTCAATACTATGAAGCACTTTATTTTTTCACATGGCTGGAGATGGAACCTGGTGCCGCGTGCGTGCTGAGCAAGTGCCCTACCCCCAGCCACGCTCCCGGCCCTGATAGGCCGTGTGTATGGGAGTCGATGAAATGTATTATCCCAAGATTAAAAGGAGGAATTTAGCAAAAGAATGGGAGATGGTGAAATTTTTAAAAAGTGGTCTACATGCAGTGTGAACAAGCAGCCGGAGAGGCCGCAATCCATGTGAATACCAGGGTGGAACTGGCCGCTGGTCAGGAGAGCTGGGCTGCTCCTGCTTATCGTCCCCATCCTAATCTTAGCCACGCCAGGAGTCACCGAGATCGTATGGTTAGGGATCTGACTGGTGATCAGTTCCTGCCCGTCTCAGTGTGCAGAGCTGGGGATCTAAGTGGGTCCCCAGCATCAGCATCAGCATCCACTGGGGACGCAGCAGAAGGGCACCCTCTCGGGCTGGGATGTAGCTCAGCGATGGAGTGCTTGCCCAGCAGGTGTGAGGCCCTGGGTCCCACTGCTACTTCTACCCCCTCCAAAAAAAAAAAAGGAAAAAAGAAAAGAAAGGAGGAAACTCAGGAGCAATTTTCCTCTTTCCTTGCCTACTCCAGATCCTCACAGTCACTCCCTCCCAAGAGAACACCTCACTGTACATTCATGATACGAGAATCCCAGTAGGAGACTAATGCTATGTCAAGGAGTGCGATCTCACGGGCGCCGCAGGCTGGGGAAGGGTCCGAGCCCTGCTGCACTTACCTAGGTAAGCCATGCGCTGCTGCAGGTCCGCCGACAGCTGGGCGAACTCTTCCCTTAGGGAGTCGTGCCTCACAGGGACCTGGGCTATGTGGCTCATGGAGTACTTGACAGCCGCCTTCTTGTCCTCAGGGCTCACAGCCTGCTTGGCAGCCAGCATGGCCTGCGACAGGGTTGCAGTGGGAGGGATGGTGGGCGACAGGGATAAGTCTTCATAATCTACCACCGTGTCTTCCAGCTTTTTCTCCTCATCGAAGATCAAAGGTTCAGTGGCCCCGCGAAAAGACCCTGCACCCAGATCATCTGAAAAGACCCCAAAGGGCCCAGAGGCAGCCAAGGTGGTTGCTATAGTAGCCAATTTGGTGGCAGGGGCATCCAGCGCCTTGGCAATAGCCTTGGCTGTCTGGGCAGCTGAGTTGGCAGCTTGGGCGTAGGAGGCAGCGACTGCAGCAGCCATGGCCACACTGTTCTTCATTTGCTGAAGGGCATCCTGGGGACCCTTCAGGTGTGCATCTGGGGCCCCTCCCCTGGCAGCCTGGTCCTCAGGGGCTTCACCTAGGGGGAGGCCATCCTGAGGGCCCGTCCCGAAGTAGGCCCCCATTTCCTCCACAGTCGGGGGCTCCTGGGCCTCTGGGACCTTGTAAAGCTGGCGTGGCCACAGCGGACGGGGCCATAGTGGACGAGGCCACGATGATCCCCACTCCGTGGCTGGGGGTGGGGCCCTGGAGGGATGCCGGGGGTCTGATGGAGGTGGACCAGGCCGGGAAAAGTCAAAGAAAGGCCAAGAGCCAGCTCCAGGCCAGCCTCTGGTTCCAGGCCCACCTCCTGGTGGTGAGGGCCAAGCTCCTGGGGCAAGTCCAGGTCTAGGTCCAAACACAGGCAAAGGGGCTGGCATGGACCCAGATGTCACACCAGGCCCCACTGCAGGCATGATTTCAGGCTCCTGCTCTGCGCTCGGCTCAGGAGCAGGCCAATGCCCAGGAGCAGGCCCAGGCCCAGGAGCCAGCCAAGGTACAAAAGCAGCCGAAGGCCCAGGAGCAGACCCAGGAGCAGGCCCAGGCCCAGAAGCAGGCCAAGGTCCAGGAGCAGGCCCAGGCCCAGGAGCAGGCCAAGGTCCAGGAAAAGGCCCAGGCC
>JAJEJO010000469.1:1751071-1794127 GCA_020662805.1 Glaucomys volans
AAAATAAAGTCCATCAAGAAGTAAACTAAATCAGCCCTGGAGCAGTCATGTGAGGAAGGCCAAGGGCAGATGGCAGTCGGCACTTGTGTGGGAGGACACAGGGTCGGTGCTTCTCCACTGTGGGCTGCTGCACGATCTAGGAGCAAACAGGTGAGGGTGCCTGGGCTGGGGGAGGCTGGCCCTGCTGAGGTCAAGGGCGTTTGTCCAATGGCACCAGGATGAACTTCTGGGGGGAGGGCCACCGAGTGCCAAGGCACCTGTCACTAAAGGTGTACTGGGCCCTGGCGTCCTGATGCCCCAGTTTTGGTAACAATCTGGACTAAAAATAAAAGGCAGCTGGCTTTGCAGCATATGCCTGAGGATCAGGGCGAGGCTTGGGTGCCAGGGGAGGAGGCCAATGACGTGAGAAGAGCCGGGTTCCAACATTTTCCAGGAAAAGGTGAGACAAGTAGATACATTTTGAGGCTGAAATGATCCCTTTGGGACACTTGTGGACTCCTGATCTCAGGTATGCCCAGGGAGGATTCCAGAGCAAGTGACACAAATATCATGGCCCTGTCTCTGTGAGGAGATGCTGGCCCTTCCTTTGTTATTTCATTGTGACCAAATTCTTCCTGAATTGCTTTTGGTGTGGCCCTAAGCCCCTCTTTCTGGTAACAGCTATATCACAACATAACTCACATTCCAGTTCACCTGTTTGGAATGTAGAATGGGACGATTTTCAGGGTGTGCAGATAACCGCACCATCAGGATGATCAATGTTCAAAGTTTTCACCACCCTAAAGAGAAAGCCTGCACCCTTCACACTTGCCCCATTCCCCTGAAGTCCCGGCCCTAGGTAACCACTGACCTTTCTGTCTCTACTCTGGACAACTGATACAAATGCAATCAGATAACATCTGGACCTTTCTGACGGGCTTCTTTCTCTTAGCATGATGTTCCTGAGGGTCATCCACAGTGTGGCCTGCTGCGTTCCTTCTCATGACTGGACAATATTCCATTGTATGGATGGAATACATTTTGTTTAACCGTTCATCAACAAGAACAAGTGGCCATTTACAGCCAAGCAATGGGAAGGGGTGTTGTTGGTAGACTTGGCTGAGGGAACAGTGTTCAGAGGGTAGGTGACTCTCAGCTAAACTAACCTCAGAGGAGTCTGCTGGAGACAGGCCAGGGTGCTCAGACGTCAGCTGGGGAGGGTGGGGGAGCAGTTTGGCTAGATAGTGAGGGGTGGGGTGTGGGATTTACTTAGCAGGATTATATGTGTGTATATATATATATATATATATATATACATATATATATAAAACATTTATATACATTTATATATATATAAACTGCATGTATAAAAATATATACAGTACTGCATGTGTGTGTACATGTATATATACACACACACACGTGAAGTGCTGAGAATTGAACCCAGTGCCTCACACCCTAGGCAAGCACTCTACCACTGATCCACAACCCCAGCCCTTGGCAACACAGACAGATGCAGAAGTCCAAAGGTTGAGATCTAGTTGGGAAGAGAATTCAGAGGAGGCTGACCAAAGTTTGCTCAAGGAGAGAACCTGTCACTTGCTTCCACCTTTTGGCCACTACGAATGTGATCATTTGTGCTGTGGCCAGTGCCCAGGTTTCATGGAGATGCATGCTCTGGGCTCTCTTGGGCACACTCCCAGGAGTGGAACTGTGGATGATGTGGTGGCCGGTAACCTGTGGAGGAATGCTGGCCTTGACTTCTGCACCCACACTTCAATCACCTAGGTGCTCCTGGGGTTCTGCTAAGGGCAGGTTGGAGGCCTCAATTCTGCTTTACAGGTGAGGGACCTGAGGCCAAGAGTACTCACAGGGTAACAAATAACAACTGCCATTGTGCTGAGTACTGGCTATGTGCGGGGAGAGTGACTTCCACCATTCCGTGCGTACAGTAGCCTTATGAAACTGCTGTTGTTTGTGTTCAACATACAGTTAGAAATAAAACATGACGAGACCCTGTGTCAAAATAAAAAAAGGGCTGGGGACGTAGCTCAGTGGAAGAGCACCGCAGTACCACACACACTCAAGATTAAACATTGTGAACAATGCATGCAGTGGTGGCCCAGTTCCATTTGACTAGATCTTGGGCACTCACTGGTTCTTCTTTTCTTTTTATATAAACACTCACTGATCTGCAATGACAAAATCTGCATTATTAAAAGACAGGTAATAAAATTTGAGCTTATATCAAATTTGACAAATTAAGTTCTATAGTATCTGGAATATTACATAAGAAATATCAACTGAGAGGGAAACAAAATTATCACTTGCTCTTGGCAAAGGGGGATTATCTGCAGATAGGTCCAGAGTGTGCAGCACACGGGAAAAAACCCAAGAGAAAGTGCAATTGACTTAATGGGGCGAAACGCTGCCCGTTTCAGGGGAGGGAGAGGTGGTGCACAGGCACTTAAAGGAATGTACGGCATGGCTCCTCCACTTCAACATGGTGGTAAGAATAGCTCAATCACAGCTCCAGCACACTCTTGAAGAAAAGGATGCCTTAACCAGAGCAGGCTCATTGCTTAATCTTTTAGTAATATGTACAATTTTTTAAGCAATAAAGCAGACTTAAAGGATAATTTCACTTAAACAGTGGCTGCTTTTCTTCTTGCCCTCTGGGGCTGGATCTGTTCCCATCACAGGGACCCTTTTCCATTCCACTCTCTTATTCTGAAACACCTTCTACAAAGAAATCATCCAGAACTTTGTCTCCATTTGATCAGTACTGGAACCCTCGTGTGGCTATAATGAATTCCCCTCGTCGCAGCCCTTCAGTGCAGGGGCTTGTGAAGGCTTCCTATATCTGAAGGACAGCAGGCCCCAGTATCATCTTCTAGGACTTCACAACCAACACTCCTGACTCTCTCGCCTGCTTTTCATCTCAGCTGCTGGTTGTGAAGCTATTTTGGCGACGGCGTTGTCTTACTGGCCACTCCATCTCCTTCAGGGAGCCCTGACCATGTTTAAAGATCTTCCATCTACCTCCGTATCATAAGGAAAAACAAAAATTTCATCTAGTTGGTAATACTGAATTCCATCCTTAGCCTTGAGAAGTTTTGTTCCTGAGAATCATTTTCATCTGGATAGAAAACAACATCTCAGCAGTCATGGTTGTTCCCGAAGCTAATCCCAAGGGCACAGATGGAAGAGGGACTCTCCAGGCTGCACTCATGTCACCGTTCACTGGGTTCCCCTTGAAGGACAGCAGACTGCAGAGCTGTGTGTAGAGTCATGATAACATGAGAGCAGGAGGACACAACCAGGGTGCTGAGAGGAGCAGCAGTGGAGCGAGGCACCGAGGAGCACCCGCTGTGGTGTGGAGGAATGCCTCCGTCCTCCCACGGTCAAGGCTGTCCTCTGTGCACTTCCCTGCCACAGTCCACGGTGCTCCTCAGGGGTCATGCTCCAGGCTTTGGGGTGTCAGTGCAGACTGTGCCATCTCCACTACTAAGCACTCAGAACCTGCTGCTCAGCTGTGACATTTCCAGGATGGCCTGGGCTCACCCTGCACAGACCTCCTCCTCCCTGGGTAATCCTGTCCGGGGCAACTCCTTCCAGAGCAAGCAGTAAGCAAGTCATGATGGACGGAGGCTGGAGCGCCCGACCTGCTCCAGTCTGCACATCCCTGTCACTACTCTCCTTGGTTCTTGAATCCCCAATACTCAGTGGCCTCTGAAGGATCAGTACATTTTCACACAGCACCCAGTAGGGTAAGCTATGCATGTCCCATTCTACGTGACCTCTGCTGCAAGGGATGCTCTTGTTACCTGTGGTCCACACGCTCCCTTCCCTCCTCTGACCCACTTCTTAGTCTCCATGGATCTTTTCTCTGGCTCTGTTTTAAGCCCTTTCACCTCCCAAGAGGTCTTCTTGCCTCAAATTTCTACCCCCTTCACATGGCCTGAATGGTCTGCCAAAAACACAAATCTAGTCACATCACTCAGCTCAAAATTCTCAACATTCCCCATTACCATATACATATATATGTTGTGTAGTAGTAAGTGGACATCATTCCTTTATATAATTTATTTATTTTTATGTGGTGCTGAGGATTGAACCCAGGGCCTCACACATGCTAGACAAGAGTGCTACCACCGAGCCACAACCCCAGTCCCCGCATTACCTACTGAATAGGATCAACTCTAAATTCCACAGACTGGATCACAAGACCCTCATCTCTCCTCACCCTCTGCTCTTCCTTCATACCTTCCCATCCAGCCACACAGAGCAGTGCGCATTTTTCCAGACACTCTGCATTGCATTTCTCTGTGACTCTGCGTAACAGCTGTCATGCCCTGAGTGCCCGTCACCACTTCCCACACCTGGAAGCTTCTACCTGCTCTTCCTCAGCTTAAATGTCCACCCTGTCTCTGGAGCCTTCCTTGCTTGGTACTCCCTCCCCTGAGTTCTCAAGCACTTCGATGTCTTCAACGTAAGCTATTATGTCAGTTTTCCTAGCTGGACTGTGTGCACTTTGGGAAGAGATTGGGCTTCATTCCATTTTGTGTATTTCCAGGATTAAAACAAGACCTTGCTTAGTCAAATCAGTAAATGAACAACATTCTAGATCTGGGCTGCCCAGCCTAGGAGCACACACCACATACTGCCATTGAGCTCTTCAGTGTGGCTGGCCTACATTAAGAAATGTTGTAAACATAAAATACACAAAGGATTTCAAAGACAGTGTGGAGAAAAAGTAAAATATATCATTGTTAGGTTTATAATGACAATATTGAAACAGTATTTTGCATATATTGGATTACATTAGATAAGCAGTACTGTTCAAATGAATTTCACTTCTCTTTTTATGGTTTCTAACATGATTCGTGGAAAAATTTTAAATTCATACACGCTGGCCTCTCAGCCTAATTGCCACTTTTAGTCACGCCACTGGACTCATACATGGAGTCTCGCTGAGGCAGTTATTCTCTAAGGTGCCACAAGTACTGAATCAGTGAATATTGAACTACTGCTTCCAGGGCAAACACACAGGCTCCTGGGAGCCCCCATTCACAACATTTTTGCCAACCAACCGATACATAACCTTGTTTTATGAGTGTCTTTGCTTAAAGACACCTTATTTATCATGTACTGTTGAGTCAGTGCAGTTCAACACAAGGCCACGCCTGAACAAAGCTCATCTAAGGCACATTTTCTCAGGCACAGCACGACTGTTATGATCTTGGTGTCAGGTATCCACCGAAAGCTCCTGTGTGATGCAGGAAGGTCCAGAGGCCAAGTACTTGGACTGCGAGCGCTGCAACCTAATCAGTGGGTCCTAGTTTGAACGGACTGACCCATTGGTAACTGTGGGCAGATGAGGCATGGCTGCAGGAGGCAGGGCACTGAGGTTGTGCCCTGGAAGGGTGCATCTTCTCTAAGGCCCTTCCCCCTCCTCGCTCTGCTTCTTTGCTGCCAGGAGGGGAGCAGCTCCCCGTCATGTCCTTCCCTATGATGTGATGGGTAATGGAGTGGGCAGACCATGGACTGAAACCTCTGATACCACGAGCCAAAATAAACTCTTCCTTCTCTAAGCTGTTCTTCTTGGGTATTTTGATCACAGCAACACAAAGCTGACTAAACCACCTCTTGTGCTTAGGGATACTAGACAGCATTTCAGCCCTACATTTGGGGGCATTTTAAATAGCAAAATTGGCCATGCGCAGTGGTGAACACCTGTAATCCCAGAGGCTGGGGAGGCTGAGTCAGGAGGATCTCGAGTTCAAAGTCAGCCTCAGCAAAAGCGAGGCACTAAGCAAATCTCAGGCACTGTATCTAAATAAAATACAAAATAGGGCTGGGGATGTAGCTCAGTGGTCAGTGCCCCTGAGTTCAATCCCTGGTACTCCATCCAAAACAAAAAATACCCAGCAAAATCACCAACAAAAGGCACAAAAATAAGAAAAACATGGCATTAAATATACCCCAGAAAAGACACTTGTAGACAGTGTACCCTTATTTTTAAAAATTTGTTTAGTTATACATAACAGAATTTTTTTTTTTTTTTGCAGTGCTGGGGATTGAACCCAGGGCCTTGTGCTTGCAAGGCAAGCACTCTACCCACTGAGCTATATCCCCAGCCCAACAGAATGTATTTTGACATATGTACCTGGAGTATAACTTCTCATTCCTGTGATTGTACATAACGTGGAGTTACACTGGTTGAGTATTCATACGTGAACAGAGGAAAGTTATGTCTGATTCATCCTACTGTCTTTTCTATTCCCATTTTCCCCTCCCAAGTGTGTAGCCTTATTTGACTTTAGCTGAGAATGAATGAGAAAGCTCTACAAAGCATTGATTTTAGGGTGAGCAGGGGAATTTGCAAATATGAAATCTGTAAATAAGGAAGAGTGACTAATTCTACAGCTTACAGCTCTTCAAGGGCTTTAGATTCTATTTATAAAATCCAAACTCCTCCCAGTGGCCTACAAGAGTGTCTTGTCCACAATCCCATCTGTGCCAGGTGGTGGGATAGATTTGGGAAAGGACAAAGAAAGTGCCCAGACACAGCATGGGAGACAGATGATTTACTGAGGAAAGCTCTTAAGAGCTCCGAGACTGCCCCAGAAGAGTCAGTGGCCAGGCTGACAGCACCCTAGTCCCTCAAGAGTGCTTCCTCTCCCTCAGTTTTGTCCAGTGGCATATGGCTGGACAAGTGACACGTATCCTTTATATAGTACCCTCAGTTCTGCCCACCCACTCAGAAAGGGGTTTCATAAGAGGTCGCAGAAGGAAGCAGTGACATCTTCAGCATTAGCTTGCTTAGTCTGCTTATATGACTAGCATCCCAAGGAGCAACTGCCCCAGTGTACATGCAAGAAAGTGGCTTTCTACTGATGACACTAACATGCCCTAGTTCCCTGTGTGCATAAGGGAACTCGTGTCCTTCAAGATAATGTGTATGGGACACCGTGGCCCGGACTTGCTCTCATGGTTCCCTTAAGTTGGTGAGATTTTGGGGAACAGAAAGGAGGTATGCAGGGACACAGTGTTTTACTGTCCCCTTCTGCTTCAGGGACAATTGAAAGGCCCTACATGGTGTGCATCGTTTCCCTTCCTGCATCCTCACCCGCGACCACACCGGCTTCCCGCTTTCCCCTCCAAGCCGTCCCTCAAGGCCCCTGCCCTTTCACCCTGCCTCACCATCTCCGCGCGCCCCCAACCTTCCCGCCGGAGGCACCACCCACAGCTCTGCTGGGGCCTCCCGCTGCGCTTCCCTCGCGGCCCCGGAGCGTCGTGCGACTTGTGCTCGGGCGGAACCTAAGTTCCCTGGGCGCAGGCAGAGGGCTGTGGGTGCCGGCGCTGAACCCGCCGAGCGTGCGCGGAGCGAGGGCACGGCGGCGCTGGCGGGGGCGCCAACGGCGAGGAGCCCCGCTCTCCGCCCGCGCTCGGCACACGGGCCGGGTCCTCCCACGTGCCCAGTCCCGCGCCAGCGCGCTCCGCCCTCTGACGTCACCAAGGCGCGCCCGGGGCTGCGCGAGGCCCGGCTCCGCGACGCCCGGGGCCCTGGGCCCATCTCCTCTAACGGGGCGCCACCCAACTGTTGAGGCGGCCGTTCCTGCTGCTGCGCTCGCCGCCGCTGAGGGGCCCGGGGACGGTGAGTCGCCTCTGCGCGTCAGGCACGGCTCCCGCGGAAGCCCTCCCCGCCGGCGCGGAGGCCGGGCCTCGGGTCCCGGTGTGGGGACGCCCCCGCCCGCGGCGCCTGCCGGGAGCTGTAGGCCCCGCCTCGGGCGCGTCGCGGGCGGCAGGCGGACTACAGGCCCCAGAGGCCCCGGGCCCCGGGCAGACCGCAGGCCCCGCAGGTCCTCGGGCGCGCGGGGGCGGTGTGCGCGCAGAGCCCGCGGGCCGACGGGCTCCTCGGGGCTCCAGGCCGGACCCGGCCCGTCCCCGCGTCCCGCCCGCCGCGGGCGTCAGGTTTCGGAGGTAAGGTGGCGGAGGCGGCGAGACGGGAGCTGTTCTCCCTGAGGCGCTGCCGGGACTCAGGCGGCCCGGGCGTTTGGGCGTCGTTGCGGCCGCGAAGCTGCGGCGACAGCTGCCCCGGGCCGGGAGCCGGGTCACCGGCCTGCGGCCGCTCGCTGCAGCCCGCGTCACGCCTCCCGGGTTTTCTGTCCGGGAGGGCTGTGCCCTTTCCCTGCGGGAGACCGGGAGCGGAGGGCAGGGCGGCTCGCTGCGTGGCCTCCAGGAACGCGGGTCGGGGGAGGGTCCCCGCGCGTGACCTTGGCGGCCGCGGGAGCCCGCTGCGCCTCCCCTCCCCGCCCGGCGGGCGCGCGGGTCCGACCTGGCTGTGCGCCTCGCTCCCGCAGGCCGGCTGGGGAGGCGGCGGGCGGCCGGGCTCGGCCATGCAGGACCCTGGTGGAGGTGGGTCCCAGGGCCCTCTCCACAGGTGTCAAGGAAGACAGCGCCTGAGAATCCTCTGCGTCAGCACGACCCGCGGCCTTTGTTAGAAGGGCAGGGTCCTGGGGCTCGCCCACCCCAGGTTATGATTCTATAGTTAGGGGGTGCAGCTAGGGATCCGTGTATAATGAACCTCCAGATAATTCTCAGGCACGTGGGCTGAGAATCTCAGTCCCAGAGTGGGCATCAAGGACCCCGGGCGGGGGACGATTCATAGCGGTTATACCATTTTTGTATGAATTCTGGGGGAGGTGGCCCAGGGAGTGCCTAGGCATTAGGACCTCTGTCCTTGGTACTTTTCTTCTTATTTGGGGGCTGACGAGTTGAGTGGGGAGAGGCCTGTCCTCTGCTCTTAGCAGGAAAAAGTCATTGGCATTTCAGAAGACCTCCTCAATTTCTCCCTGCATTAGGAAAAATTTAAAACACAGAAAAGACGAAGGAATTTTGCAGTGTATGCCAATGACCTCCACATAGGAATATACAGTTCACATTTTCTACTTTTTCATGAATCTCTTCACCCAGCAGTCCCATCTTTGGCTTAGCACATTGAAGTTGAAGATCATCAGTGTGTTTTCTTTTCAGATAGTTGAACACGCATGTCACTAACTAGAATCTTAGGTTTCTTGCTTATTGATTTTTAACCGACAGAACCTCCCAGCTCTGAGGACCTGAAGAGGTGGTGTAGGTTTTTTCTTCAGATGAGTCTGTGGAACCAGGAAAGACCTTTACATATGCTCCTCCAGAATTTAAGAACAGCTGGCCATGGTTCTAGACTCATCCTAAGAGCAGAAACATGGAATGTATGAAGAATACTTCAGGGAAAAAAAAAAAATGGTTTGAGAGGAAGAGAATGGAATGTGTCCCAAAGGCCAGGTTGCCCCAGCAGATCATTTTGGCAATAATGGAAGTGAGTTGTCAGCCTGTGTGTTCTCTTGCCTCTTTCCATACACTGTAAGCTTGCTGTTTGAACCTGCAGGCTTGATGTGTTTTCTAAGCTCTAAGGGAACAGGAATAGTTGGCAAGTACATGGTGCTGATGAATTAGAGGTCATGGCTTTGAGTCCTTAGACCCAGGTACTTGGTTCCACAGCCACAATTACCAACTCCTCACCCTATTCAGTTAAGAGGGAGAGAAAAGACAGGCCCCATGAAAATTCCTTTCTGCTTTCAGAAACACTCTTCTAAGTATGATGACATATTTTTACTCAGAGAGGACACAGTTCAGAATATGGAGCAGTTGAAGTCATGTTAATGTCTCTTCTGTATGTGGAAGATGTGCTGGTGAGAAGGCAGCATGCAGGGAGAGTTCTGCAGAGAACTTTGACCCTTAGTGGGGAGGACACCCATACTGGCAGTGATGATGAAGGGCTTCTTATCCCATGAGGAGACCTGGAAATTGATTGCATAAAATGGAAGCATTTCCATTTCTAGGACCCCAGAAAAGGCCTCTGTGTTCAGCACTACCCTGTCAGGATTGGAGGCTACATTATAACAGAGTGCTACAAAGGAGAGTTGAAGCCAGGTCAGGGGCCTGCTGGAGAGCCCTGCAGAGGACCAGAGAGACAATGGTCTGACTAGCTCCTGAGCCTGTGAACCCATTGGGTCTCCCTACCACCTCTTCTGCAATGTGAATCATCAGGCAATGCTCTGGTGACAATGATGGATCCTGGGACCATTACTGCCTAGACTCAGTCAGCAAACCACATTGGAGGCCCCTCCTTGTGACTTTGTGACAAGCTAGTTGTCTCCCCAAAACCTTGCTCATTATGTCTGTGGTAGGTGAAGAGTAACACCCCTGCCAGATCTTGATCTGGTCAGAATACCTGTATCCATAGTAAGCACTGAAAGGATTAGGGTTTCCTGATGTTGATAAAGTAAAAGCAGTTCACAGCTATGCAGCACAGGGGAAAGAGGTCCAACAACACTGGGTGCGGTTGGTGCATGCCTATAATTCTAGTGGCTCAGGAGACTGAGGCAGGAGGATTACATGTTTAAAGCCAGTCTCAGGAACTTAGCAAGGTCCTAAGCAACTTAATGAGACCCTGTCTCAAAATTTTTAAAAAAGGGGTTCTGGGGATTTGGGTCAGTGGTTAAGCACCCCTGGGTTAACCCCTGGTACAAAAGTAAAAGGGTTCAACAGCATTCTTGTACTTTCCATGAAAGCAACCATGATGTATTTTTGCTAATACTGGATCATTTTTCTAGAAAACATTTCTTGTCAACTTTCCAGTGCTCCTGATTTGTGGGTGCTGTGAGCGCCTGCTTGATCTGTCCCTTGGGTGATCCAGCACCATCAGTTCTTACTGCAAGGAAGTGTCACATGCTTCAGTAAAACCTGTGTGTTTGATGTATAACGAGTTCAATAAATGTTAATTCAGCCTGAATTTAGATCTAGTTGCAGTGTCTGGGTTTTTCCTTCAAGAAGAAAAGGAGGCCAGGGGCTGGGGCTGGGGTTCAATGGTATAGCACTTGCTTAGCATGTGTGAAGCACTGGGTTTGATCCTCAGCACCACATAAAAATAAATAAAAAAGGTATTGTGTCCATCTATAACTTAAAAAAAAGAAAAAAGGAGGCCAGAGCAGGTGGGAGTAAGTAGAGAAGGTTGCAGGGGTTGCTTTGGGTGGCATTTAAGGAGAATTTTAACCTTGTTTCTTCAGGAAATCATGAATAGTTGTTGCAGTTTCAACTGACATTAAGTTCAACAGCCTTATAAGGTAGGGAAACAGGGAATGAGGTTTCTGTGCAGTGTGGGGCCCTTTGTATATACGTGTGTTGTTTCTACTTGGCAGATTCTCACCTGTCATCCAGGGAAATGGTCACACGAGCACACATCTCTCTGCTAAGGAAGCAGCCAGAGTTTCTAAGTGACTTGGACATGGTTGCCAAAAAGTGGCAGAGCAGGGATGCACACACAGCTCTCCTGAAACAATGGGACGAAGGGAGAGGGGGAGGGAAACATGGGCTTTCCCAGCCCTGCTGTGATTACTGCTTCATGGAGTTGATTTTGATTAAAAAATGGCTGTTTCGATTTTTGACCATAAACAAAAGCATTTTTAGGAGGAAGCCTGTGGGATCCATCTGAGCTGTGGCTGTGCTGTGGTCCTAGGACATGGGTAGTGGGCATTTGGATTAGGAAAAGTCTCAGAAGTTCACTGTGTTTAACCCCACACCTCATGATCACATTTATTGAGCAAACATACAATGGTTTAGAGAAGTCCAAAGTACAGCAGAGTGAGGCTGGAGTGGATTGCTGTAGTTCTGGGATATGGGGCTGAGCCCAGACTTTACCCCTTAAATCTTGGCCATCTGATGAGATAGTTTAGGTCTGAGTGCTTTTTGAACTATGGAGTTGGTAGGACTTGCCAGCTGGTCAGGGTTTAAGGGGAAGAGTTTAGAACTCCTTTAAGCCTGTCCAGTTTTTTTGGTTTTTTTTTTTTTTAATCTGATTTTCTAGGGTTTTTTCTTTTTTTTTTTTTTTGAACCAGGGATTGAACTCAGGGACACTCGGCCACTGAGCCACACCCCCAGCCCTATTTTGTATTTTATTTAGAGACAGGGTCTCACTGAGTTGCTTAGGGCCTTGCTAAGTTGCTGAGGCTGGCTTTGAACTCTCGATCCTCCTGACTCAGCCTCCCAAGTCGCTTGGATTACAGGCATGCGCCACCGCGCCCGGCAATTTTTCTAGGTTTAACAACAAGAATTTCTTAAAGCATTGACGTACTCTTATAACAGGAATCTACTACATACTTTGAACATAGCTTTTGCTACCTTGCTGTTGGGGCTTATTTTATTTTATTCATTTATTTATATGTGGTGCTGAGAATCGAACCCAGTGCCTCACACATGCTAGGCAAGCACTCTACCACTGAGCCACAACTCCAGCCCCCTGTCCAGTTTTGTGGTGAACTGAAATAGACCTTGAGGCTGAGGAGCTCCAGCCCAACAGTGTCAGCTAGGATGTGCTCCTCCATCTGCTTAGCCATATTTCCCATGCTTTTGACATTGTGGAGAAATGGCCCCAAGTGTCATCCCTGCCCTCCAGGAACTATGGTCTGGCTTACAAACTGGACCCTTGAACACAGCTTTCAAGTTCCCCTGATGTGAGTGATTAATACCCTGAATCTGGAATTGCCTGAGTTCCTTCCCACCAGGCCCTTAGCCTCCCCAGTCCCAGCCCACAGACCTCACAGGTGGAACACCTGCTGATTTTGTTGAGTATCTTTTGTAAATTTGTAAAAGGGTGACTTTGCTTCCTGGGTGAATCTGCAGCTCCCTGAGGGCAGGCCCCCCTCCCCCTTGGTGAATAATCTGTAGCTCTCTAGTGAGGGTCCAGTGACTTGTAGACTGAATGAAGGAGTCAAGAGTCTTAACTCTTTGAATAAGTAGTCACTTAGAAAAAGAAAAACAGGGCTAGGATGTAGCTCAGTAGTTGGGTACTTGCCTAACACATGGGAAGCCCTGGCACTGACCCTCGTGCAACGAAAAAACAAAAAAGAGAAAACTTGGGTGGTGTTCTCTCTGCTGATTAAAACTGCCTTTGCTCAAGCCTGCCCTGCTCTGGGGAGAAGGTCTCACGTGACCACTTCTCAGCCCTTGGAGTCCCCCAGGCATTCTCTATCCCTGAAGGCTCAGGCCTTAGTTTTTTTCCCTCAGTGCATTCAAACTCAGGCTCCACAGATATTCGTGTTTACCAGCTTTGCTGGAGAGCAGCCATACTGTGACCCATTACTCTGTGGTCCCAGACAGGCCAGAAAGGAACTGTACCTGCTGGAGGTGATGGCCAAGTACTCTAGGGTTCTCTGCCTCTAGCAGTTACTAATTTGATACCAGGGCTTTGGAGGACCCGTATTAGTATATCAGGCAGTGTGTAGGAAGTAGACTCTCATGGGATAGCTTGATTTCTCAAGCCCTCCAAAAGCCTCCCAGCTTACTTAAAAAGTGGGGTCCTGCAGTAGCCAGAGGACCTAACCCAGCCCCTCCCCCCACAACCTCCCTCCTTCAGCTCCCCTGCTCTCAGCACCCACTTTGCTCAGCTACTACTCCTGGGTCGTTCACTTCTTTTTGCCCGTACCTTCTCCCCACACTGTGTACGTGGCTTACCTCCACTCCTTCAACCTGGACTGGAATATTCCCCGCACAGTGAAGCCTTTCCTGTTTAGGATGCAACTCTGAAGCATTCCATTACCAAGTTTTTATTCCTTCATGGTACATCTCATTGTACGATGTGCTTTAAATTCTGTGTCTCACGACCCCTACCCGGACCCTGGAACCTAAGTTCCATTACGACAGCTCCTCCATCTTCATTGCCTAGGAAAGTGTTGGCACCTAGTGAATGGTCAGAGTATATTGGTTGGATAAAGTCATATAGTGTGCTTGCCTTTCAGTTGTGTTCCTAATAGCTGGTCAGCTTGCAAGGTCCACGTGCTCTGCCCTTCCCCGGAGTACTGGGCGTTCCACTGTGCTGCTGTTGTTTGGTACCAGGGATTGAATCCAGTAGTGCTTAACTAGTGAGCCATTTCCCCAGCCCTATATATACATCTATGTATATATACATTTAGTTGTTGACGGACCTTTATTTTATTAAAAGTTATTTATTTGAGGTGCTGAGAATCAAACCCAGTGCCTCACACATGCCAGTACGTGCTCCACCATTGAGCTATAACTTCAGCTCTCCCCAGCCCTTGTTTATATTTTATTTAGAGATAGGGTCTTGCTAAGTTGTGAGGCTGGCTTTGAACTTGCAACCCTCTTGTCTCAGTCTCCTGAGCTGCTGGGATTACAGGTGTGTGTCCCAGCTCCTGGCCAGGGCATCTTACTTTGCTGCAGAGTTGAGTTCTCACATGCATGGTCATTAGGTTAGGTGCTGAAGTTGCTGGTAGAGCAAAGACCTCATTTGGTCACTGCCCTTTAAAGTCCTTGAATGGCCTCTGAGCTGTAAGTGCATGGAAGGACTGTGGCCCTGAGGAGAGAGCATGGTCCATGTTCCATTTCCCTCCTAGCCTTATTCTCACCAATGGGAAAGGCTGGGGGCCCAGCAGCATTACTTCAGCTTCTCGTTTGGGTGCCGTGAAGTCCGCATAAACTAAATGCATGGGATAGAATTCCGCTGCACCAAGAGAAGCACCTTGTTTCCTAAGACCCCACATTGGAGAATGTGTGACGAGACAGGACTGATGGTGCTGTAGAAAGGAAGGTTGGGTGTGATCAGGACAGTGGAGGTTCTGTCTCAGAACATTGCCCCTGAGCAGCTGGGATAGCCTTGGCCACCCTTAGAGCCTGCTCCCCATTCACTGACACTGCTCACTTCTCATTTTACCTGTTATCATCCCCAGCGCTTCACATGTGCCTGCCTTAGGTGGGGGCTTGATTGAGGTGTAACACCTAAACAAATGTCTGCTGAGACTTCTGATGTAGTCATCTCCGGTGGCTTTTCCAGCCCTGAAAGGTGGTCCCTGGATGTCTGCGTCATAGAGAAATACACATGGCACCCCCAACACACCACTTTTGCAAGGAGAAAATCCCAGTTTTGTCTGAGCCTGTGTCATCTTCAAGTTACGGGAATTTAGTGAAACTTGCATATACTACATATAACATGAAGCTCTGAGTACATTTGCTTCCCACTCGCAGTTCCCAAAGCACTCCCATTCCCACTCCTGTGCAACTCCACTGACATCTGTGTCCCCAGATCCATGGTCCCACAGAGCAGCATGACTCTGCTGTGCCCTGATCACATTCTCAGGTATTCTTACTGACCCTGCAGCATAGCTGTTTCCTGGGTGCTGTAAAGGCACTCTTGAGAAAGCTGTTTATAGCAACATTGAACAAGTGTCATTCTGAGGTCTGGCCCAGGAGCAGTTACAAATCTCCATATCTGCAGTGTTTTGTGTTTTCTTTCATTTGCCAATTCCACCTGCAACTTGAGTGTCTCACTAGTGCTCACAGGTCACTGCAGCTTATGTTCTTCACCCAGCAGAGTTTTCTTCAAAATGATTGAAGGAATGCTGTGACATGAGTGATCTGAGTGCTGCAAAGACAAGGCTCCTGCCTCTGTTCTGAGGAAAAGCTGGGGGTGGGGGCAAGGCTGTAGTATTCAGTTGTGGAGGAAGAAAGGGGAGCCCAGCAGTTGCTTCCTCCTGCAGTGTGGGGAGATTTGGGCAAGGCCTGATTAGAGGCACAGAGTCTCTCCCGCTGTGTTCACAGGGCCAGCAGGCATTTTTGTCCCAATTAAGACTCTAGGGGCTGGGGCTGTAGCTCAGTGGCAGAGCACTTGCCTAGCATGTGTAGGGTACTGGGTTCGATCCTTAGCACCACATAAAAATAAATAAAATAGGAGCCGGGCGTGGTGGCGCACGCCTGTAATCCCAGCACTTGGGAGGCTGAGGCAGGAGGATCGCGAGTTCAAAGCCAGCCTCAGCAACTTAGCGAGGCCCTAAGCAACTCAGTGAGACCCTGTCTCTAAATAAAATACAAAATAGGGCTGGGGATGTGGCTCAGTGGCCGAGTGTCCCTGAGTTCATTCCCCGGTTCCAAAAAAAAAAATAAAATAAAATAAAGGCATTCTGTCTGTCTACAGCTACAAAAAAAAAAAAAAAAGTTTTAAAAAAGACTCTTCCACCAGGTGGCTGTAACTGTTGTGACCACATGACTTGATGACACGGACAGACCTAGTGCTTTTTGGTAGGTGAGGATGCTATGTCTTGATGTCACCCAGCTGACAGCTGGTTCAGATAGTCAACCCAAAGATCATTTTGTGTCACTAAGTGCAGGTAGAAGTAAAGAACTTCTTTAGAGCTGCATTTTTTTTGTACTAGGGATTGAACCCAGGGGCACTCAACCACTGAGCCACATCCCCAGCCCTATTTTGTATTTTATTTAGAGACAGGGTCTCATTGAGTTGCTTAGGGCCTCGCTAAGTTGCTGAGGCTGGCTTTGAACTCAAGATCCTCCTGACTCAGCCTCCCAGGTGCTGGGATTACAGGCATGTGCCACCACGCCCGGCAAGAGCTGCATTTTGATTGCTTCAGTGATGGCTCTTTAGGCTCATGTTTCTAAAACTAGTTGACTCTTAGTTACCACCTCCTCCATGTGGGCAGGTGCCAGTGATTTGTTTATTTGCTAGTTGTGGTTCCACTTGTAGCTGTTTTTCAATCCTTTGTGGATATTTCCCCTGCCGTTTGTGCTTTCTTCATTTTCTGTACAAGGAGCAGGACACAGAGACAACTTTCCAGCATAGGAGGCAGTGCAGAGGCTGGGCTGTGTTCAGCGCATCTCCAGGCCTGGCCTTTAACAAGCTAGGAACCTCACAGCACTCAGTTTTATCAGAGGCCTTGTGGGGATTTGCTCACTGTCCTCTGTCAGGTGGCCTGCAGACTCTCCAGGCCAGCCTTGAGACTAGTGACTTAACAGGTCCAGTAGGACCCTCAGTTTGTCTGGAGCACTGGGAGGTGACCTGGAAGAGAATGGACTCACACTACCAAACTGAAGCAAGACCTCCATGCACACCAAGTGTTGACTTCTCAGAGAGGGAACTGTTGGACAGCCAGCCTTGGGCTCACTCCATGAGCATTTTCTCCTCTAGGTAAAACTAGATTGTAGTCTGAGGCACCTTCCTGGATTGCAGAGAAATAACATAAATTTAGCACAGTTACAAGTATTTTGAGGAAGGAAGCATTCAGAGAAGCTGCTCATCACACATAAGGAAAAGCTTCTGTATTCGTACTTGTGTATAAATAAATCACCCAGAATCTCACTACCCAGAGAAAACAGCCAACATAGAATCACAGATTACCTTTACATCCCTCCTTCACTCAGCACTGTCAGGACCATCTTTCCATATCAGTGCAAGTAGCTCAGAGGGTCATTCAGTAACACTGTAAGACAGACTAGGTGGGTCTAATAGTCCCATTGGTGGGATGTCAACACAGTGATGCACTGGAACACCTTTGCAGGGGGGTCACTGCTCCAGGTCCATCTTAACTTCTAGGGTAGCACTCCAGTAGAAGTCACCAAGAATGCAGGCACACAGCTAGTGTCCAGGAAAGCAGAGCTGCTAGGGGCAGGGAGTGCAAAAGTGGCTTGCCAGAGCTTCGCCTGCTGCAAAGTGTAGCGATTATGTTGTTATTACTACTTTTAAGTTTAGAACCATGAGCCCTGCTGCTGGGTGTGGTGGCTCATGCTGGTAATCCCAGCAACCTGGGAAGCTGAGACAGGAGGATCACAAGCTTGAGGCCAGCCTCAGCACTGAGACCCTGTCTCAAAAAATAAATAGGGCTGGGGATGTAACTCAGTGATAGTGTCCCTAGGTTCAATCCCAGTAACACCCCCCCCCCAAAAAAAAAACAAATGTCATTCATTATAAACAATATGTGAACAAGCAGGTTCACTTTATTCATCGCCCTGCGTGCCAGGCCTTGTGCTCCTGCAGTAGGAGTTTTGCACTCTTGTAAGCTTTGCTCCCACCCTGGCAGGTAAGCAGATGAGGGAAATAGGTCACAGCTAGAAGTGAGGGGCTGGATTTGTTCTGGTTGGTGCAGAGCCACATCTTGACTGCTTGCCTCATCTACAGCCTCCGTGATGCAGCAGGCACCTCCCTGGGGTGCAGCCCAGTAGAACAACAGGTGCAGCCTCCTCAGGAGGCATCGCTCTGGGCCCCTCTGGCAGCGAAGCCCTAGCCCTGTGTCCAGGCACTCAATGTTGCACTCACATTATGGGGTTTCTTCAGCCCTGCAGGTGTGAGCTGAATCCCAGGAACTGACTGAGACTTCTCAGGGTGGAGGTCAAAACTGTTCTAATAACACAGAAACAGTTGCTTTTTTGTAATGTGCTGGCTGACCTTCCCATAGATGGTGCAGAATCAGTGGGAGAGAAATTGCCAAAGCCTATGCTGTCCATTGTTGTCATTGTGTCACACAGCGTATACACACAAGCCAGTGTCAATAAGAAAAGGCAGTAAATGTTAATTTCATTAGCCAGGTGGATGGCACATGTCTGTAATCCCAGCAGCTTGGGAGGCTGAGTCAGGAGGATTGCAAATTCAAGACCAGCCTAGCAATTTAGAGAGACCTGTATCAAAATTTTAAAAAGGATTGAGGATGTAGCTCAGTGGCAGTGTAGGCCTGGGTTTAATCCCCAGTACAGATACTTTTTGGACATGAACAAAGTAAGCCCACTCCTTCAAAAAGACGGTGGACTTGTTTTTGTCTGTGTTGCCAGTAATGTTTGTTGCCAGTAATAAAATTCGAGATATCAAATGAAAATTAGATTTTGGAAACTTATACCTAACACTATGAGCTTGATAGCGTCATATTTATTTTATTGGAGTGTGTGCGTGCTAGGAATCACATAGGGCCTTGCACATGCAAGTCAAACACTCTACCACTGAACCACATCCCAGCCTACTTCGTGATATTTAAAGACTTTTCTGATGATGTTGGTGGTGATGTCAGCACTATGATCGATTGGTTGATTATAATTCCTCATTTTGTATTTCCAATATGGTATTCATAGATAATAGCTCACAAAACAAAAATCTATTTAAGGTCCTCAGTAATCATTGTAAAGAAGTCCTGAGACCAGAAAACTTGAGAAACACTGCTTTGGCAGGCTGGAATGTCAGAACATCCTTCTGGGCCCTGACCTTTCCGTCACCTCTCTGCCTCAGCCCCTGGTGCCCATCCTCAGTCTCCAGGAGAGTACACTTATGCAGAGCCAGCCAGGCTGACCATGGCAATGGGGCAGGAGCTTCAAAGTACCCACCCCACTCCTGGACTTTGCCTCCATGGTGGCTTGGCAGTAAATCTGCTGACAGTATTCTATAGATCACAAGTGCATGGCTGGTGTCCTCAGTTGCAATATTTAGGACATTTTCAAGTGGAGAACAGAGTTTTCCCTCAGGTTCTGTAGTAGTAGCTGTGGCTAGCAGGTCTATATCCTGCTGCCACCATCTCAGAGCCCTGCCGTGGCCAGCAGGCTACTTCACATTGGCCTGGCTTTGGCCTTGGATTCATTGCAGTGCTCTCTGCAGTGAATAATGAGTTGCTGGGCATGGAGTAGGATGCCAGAGGCAGTGCCCAGTGCCCTGAGGTTTTGTGCTTGGCTCCTCTCTGGGAAGCATGAGACTCAGAGGAAAGCAGCTGAGCTCAGCACATCAGGAGGGGTCCCCTCCCTCCTCTGCCTCAGAGTCAGAACTGCCCTTTAATGACCTGTCTGGGTCCATACTCTATTCAAAGTATAGTTATGTGCTACATGACATTGTGTGTCAACAATGGACTGTATATGTGAGGTGGGCCCCTCAGATTATTCTACTTGGTGGTGTCATCATCTTAGCTTGTGTAAGCATTGTTTCTCAGAATGTAGTGTCATTATTAAGTACAGTTCAGTGCTTTTAATATGTTCACATTTGTGCATCCACCCCCGCAATTTAATTCCATGTTTTCATCCTCTCAACAGGCAGCACCCGCTCCTGTATGGAATGGTCCACTAGGACCAGGAGGCAGGTATCCTAGTTTCAGTTCACAGGAAGGTGGAGGCTCTGACCTGCTGAGGCCTTGGATTTGAGGTCAGGTGTGTCTGGCTCCAGAATGCCATTTCAGTTGGCTTCTCACCATTTTCCCATTAACAGGGCCTGACATAGGGTCCATCCTTTCTCCTATAGGAGTGGGAGGGAGATAGGGTCTCAGGTTTTGGTGCCATGCTCACCCCATTTTATTTTATGTACTTTCTTTTTTTAAATATCTTTCTTGGTGGAAGAACACAATACCTTTATTTATTTTTATGTGGTGCTGAGGATTGAACCTAGTGCTTCGCATGTGCTAGGCAAACCCTCTACCACTGAGCCAGAACCGTAGCCCCCAAACTGTACTTTCCTTGAAGCTGAGTCACATTCCACATGGCCTGGGATTGGAGTGCAGCAATTTTTATTGGTTTCATTGGTTCCATGGCCTCATGGTGTACCCTATAATCTGCAAGTATCTCAAAATGTCTTTTCCATCCTTACTCCTGGGAAAATCCCCAGCTGGCTGCTCCCTGGAGAAGCAGCAGGAGTCTCTGTGAGACCAGGTACCAGGCTGAGTGAAGGTCACGTGTGCATTCCCTGGCAGACCTGCATGGAGCGGCAAGGGAAATGAGGCCTGGGCTCCAGTGCTGCAGTACAGAGCAGAGGTTTCCATGGGATGGACCATGCACTGAGCAGGCCCCATGGCCCCGTGCTGCTCAACCAGCCTCACACAGATGGCATTTAGAATCCAGGTGTCCTCAGTACACTGGGGATGTGGGATGTGAAGGTGACTTTGCAGAATAGTGCTTGACCCTGTGTGTGGGAGCAGTGGCAAGGTGGGGTGCAGCTGCAGTGGGGTAAAGGCACAGGTGGAGGTGGAGCTCCCTTTTCTCAGATGGCTTTAATAACTTCCTGCAGAAAGGTATGGTGAGTGCTAGGCTGTATGTCATCAGCACAGGGGCCAATGGGTCCCGGTGGCTGGTTCCATTCCCCACTGGACCAGGGGCATGTGCAAGATGCAGCCTCCCTCTCCTGGACACATCACGCCCTCTTTCCCCTGGGGCCCCCTTAAGTCTGTCCTACCTCCCCCATACCTCACCAAATCCCCATTCTAAAGGACTTATTAGTGCCAATGTTAAAGATTCTAATGAACAGCTCAGGGGACAGGCTCTTGCACGTCTTGGAGTCCCACAGTGCCTGCTCTTGTGCCTGGGACACTCTCCTTTCTTGAGTTTGGAGCCTTCAAACGCTATCAAGGAGACAGTGGACTCCTTGGTCCATTTGATCTATGAGGTCCCCATGATGGGGACATCCAGTAACCCAGGCCTCCCCCTAGACATTGTGGATACTGCTCAGCTTCCACTCATACTTCAGCTTCTGGGAAGCACCTCTGTCCCCTTGAGCCACCTCTCAGGACTGAGCAGTGGGCACACTGCTGCATTGCTGAGTGTGGCACTACCAGCATCCTCAACACTGTATCTGAAAATGGGTAGAAGCAGGAATTTAAGGCTCAGAAGAAATCCTGGAGGACACCTGACACTGTGATTGTGAGGCTGTGTGACCCTGGAGACTCCACTGAGCCTTGTTTGCTTTCTCAATAAAGTGCAGATGCTAAAGGACTGCCCTGCATGCCGCTCTGAGGGCGGAGTTAATACTTGTGCTGGGAATGTCACCTGAATGAGGACATCAGGATTGTTCCTTCTCCAGGGCCTTACTTAAGACCGTCTCTTGGGCTTCTGTAGTCCCGAGTCTGGGAAGAGAGACATGCTTCTGGAGCACGTGCCCTTGCAGGGCTGTTTCAGGAAGCCTGTCTTATCCTGTCCCGCATGTGTGTGGTACACCTTGCTGGACCCCTTAACAAGTGAGCCAGCACTGCTACTCGAGTTCAGTAAAGAAATGTTCCTTCTTGTTTCCTAAGCTTTAGCTGAGACCACCCCCGCCTGAGGTCTGTGGGGAGTCCAGTGGTGTGATATGCTCATGAGCCCTGGGGTCTGAGTTTAAATAGGGTTTTGTATTGGAAGGGACTTGGGGCATTGGTGTTCGAGTTCAGGAGATCTTCACACCACTGTCCAGATACTTCTCTCCCTTGTACAAGGGATCTGCTCTACGGTCTCTGCTGTAGTTTGGGAAAGTAGCTGGACGGATATCAACTTCTCTACTTACCATCTTTCTAAATTTTAGCCAACCTTGTGAATATAAAATCATACCTCATTGTAGTTTTGATGTGTGTGTGAAGAGAGAGAGAGGTGCTAGCAAGCCAGAACCTTGCATGTCCCAGGCGAGTGTTCTACCACTAAGCTGCAACCATAGCCTGAAGGAGCTTTTTTGTTCTTTGATGTTTGTTTTTGAACAGGGGTCTCACAGCTTTGCCAAGGCTGTCCTCCCAACTCCATGCTCCCTCTTGCTCAGCCTCCCTAGAAGCTGGGACTTCAGGTGCACACCACCATGCCCATGCCAGGCTTTGGTTTTGATTTTATTTCCATTGTGAAAAAATACTCAGCCTGCTGAGAGAGCCATTTGCACTGTTTATGCCATTGTAGCATACTTGAGTTTTTTCTAGTTTGTACTGTTACTCTCATTTACAAAAAGAAAGTCCAATTAGAATGCTATTAATAGTTTGTTTATGATGCTAAATAAGAGTGAAGGTGAGCCAGGATTGTGACTCAGTGGTACAGCACTTGCCTGGCATGTGTGAGGCCCTGGGTTCGATCTCAGCACCACACATACACACACACACACACACACACATATATAAAACCATTAAAAAAAAAAAAAAAAAAAAAAAGAATGAAGGCAAGGAGAGAGACCTCTGGCTTCCCTGCTTGCTTTTCTCCTAATACCTAGCTGTAGGTGCTCAGGGAAGTTGGTAAAAGAAATGAGGCAAAGTATTTCACTTGACTGATTATATTTTTCCTTCCTAGCTCCAAACCAATCAGGAGACTAGGCAGACCCTATCCTATCATCCTGACTCCTTTCACAGCCCTTGCCTGGGAAGTGTATTTGTTAAGGCTAGTGGGAGGGGATGGTACACAGAGGACCCAGCAGCCACAGAACTAGGGGACAGAAAGCAGACTGTGAGACTGGGCAAAGGGTGTGGAGTGATTAGGCTTATGGATGGCACAGTGAATGGGGATGTGCCCCAGCCTGGCCTAGCAGCCCTCCCAGGCTGAGTATGTTGCCTCTTCTTCCCTGAACAGCTTCCCAGAGCCCTGTCAATCCTGGCCAGCCACTGAAGGACCTTTATCCACCTCCTTTCTCTTGAGTACCAGAGGTTTGCGGTAAGAAATCTCCTGGAACCCTTCCCCTTGGACTTGGCAGCCTCTGGTGGAGGTCAGCCCTTCCGTGGATGCCTCCAGGGAAGGGGAGGACTAAGTGTGACTGCTCTCATTGTGGAGCCCTGGGTTAGCTTCTCAGGACTGCTAGACCCCAGGACTGCTGTCTTTGACCTCTGGCTTCTGAAAAAGCACAAATGACTGTAGAGAGGTGCAGAGGATGGCAGCTCTAGGCTGCTGGTCCTCAGGGTAAGGTGCGATATCCCCTGTGATGAGAAGCCCAAGTGATTGAGCTCTCTAAGGCACCAGTCCCAGCCTACCAACCCTGCTGCCAGAGCTTGGATATACATGAAGGGAAGGTGGCAGCTTGGGCTCAGCTAGATGCCTGTATGGATGGTGACATACCTTGTGCGATGGCCCTCACCACAGTCCTGAACCTGAGTAGAAAGCACCTTGACTGGGAGCTGAGTTCATGTCTGGGTTTCTCCTCCAGGTTCAGAAGCAGCAGCAAAGATGTCTAATGAGCCACCCCCTCCTTATCCTGGGGGCCCTACAGCCCCACTTCTAGAGGAGAAGAGTGGAGCACCACCCACCCCAGGTAGGAATTCCTCCTCCCCCTGCCCAGCTGCAATTGAGGCCTCTACACCATTTGTGTTCTAGGATCACCGTGTCCCAAAGCAGTGGTCTCAGGCCCAGCCCATTGACTGAGACCAGCTGAGCCTCCACTTCTTGTTTCTGTCTAGGCCGTACCTCCCCGGCTGTGATGCAGCCCCCACCAGGCGTGCCACTGCCCCCTGCAGACATTGGCCCCCCACCCTACGAGCCACCAGGTCATCCAATACCTCAACCTGGCTTTGTCCCCCCCCACATGAGTGCAGATGGCACCTACATGCCTCCAGGTGAGTTTGGAAGGAGTCTTTAAGGACCATTAGACCAGCTGATGTCCATCCTTTGCTGTAGAAAGTTGGACATGGCCAGACTATGGGTGTGGGAGTGGGTAGCAGAATATAGCCTCATGCTGGGCTTGTCATGTTGGAAGATAGGTGCTAGGGAAGGCCCCTCAGTCACAGTGGCTCCTGACGATTGTGAGTGCTGTAGGACGTCTTCCTGCCAGGGACTTAAGCCCCTAGTAGATGTCTGGATCTCTACCCATCTGCAGCTCTCCATAGGCCCAAGAAAGGCTCTTGCCAAGGCCGCCAGGTCAGATGGGATCATCCTCAACACACTAGGCCCTGACAGCAGGGAAAGCCCTGTAGGTAGGAGTGGAGAGGCGAGGCTTTTCCTCCTGTGTTCGAGGCCCTCATCCCTGCATGCTAGAGGCAAGAGAGCAGAGGGGAGAAAGGGCCATGTTCCTGGCTCTCTGTCACATTAATCCTGGTCCCATGGGGTGGGGACCAGAAAGGACTAGAAGAATATGATTGCCTTGAGCCAGAGCCCCAGCCACAAGTCTTTTCACTGGTACTCTGTGGCCCCAGGGTGCAAGAAGCTTTAGGCTGCACCCTGGTTGCTGGGGTCCCAGGTTTTGTGCTCATGCCACTGGAGCAGGTGGCCAGCCAGTGACCTCTCTGTTGTCTTCTGTGCTACTCCAGGTTTCTACCCTCCTCCAGGCCCTCACCCACCCATGGGCTACTACCCATCTGGACCCTACCCACCAGGGCCCTACCCTGGTCCTGGAGGCCACACAGCCACCGTCCTGGTCCCTTCAGGGACTTCCACTACAGTGACAGTGCTGCAGGGAGAGATCTTTGAAGGTGCACCAGTGCAGACTGTGTGTCCCCACTGCCAGCAGGCCATCACCACCAAGATCTCCTATGAGATTGGCTTGATGAACTTCGTGCTGGGTTTCTTCTGCTGCTTCATGGGGTAGGTATGGGGTGCTCGCAGGGTTGGACCTCCAGAGCTCTGCAGACTGCCTCTGCCTCTTCTCTTCAGGCATCAGCCTTTTTCTCCCTGTCTCTGATTTCAGGTGTGATCTGGGCTGCTGCTTGATCCCCTGCCTCATCAATGACTTCAAGGATGTGACACACACGTGCCCCAGCTGCAAAGCCTACATCTACACGTACAAGCGCTTGTGCTAACAGAGCTGAACTCGGACTCCCCAGCCTGTCAGTGGCCCCCTCCCCATGCTTTGCTCCCTGTGCTCAGTGGTTGCTTCTTCTCCACTTGGGGTTGGAAGCTATGCCACCCTCCCCTGGAAGTCCTGTCCTCTTCTCCTTGCCCTACTCTGAGCATTTGACTCTTCCAGCAAAAATTCTGTTGGCTGTAAGGCCAAGGGTCAGTGGATGGCAGGGGAGTAACACTGAGCTTGTGTGTTGCTGGTTTACTTGGTATTTTTGATCCAGGAGATAAGCTAGAAAGGATCTCCTACTGGGGTCCTCATTTTTCCATTTCCGTCCAAGGTCCAGGCTTTATCCTAACTCTCCCTGGGGCCATAAGCAGCCAAAGCAGGTCCCAGCTTGGGGGCCTGCTGTGGAGGCTGTGCCTGGAGCCACAGTTGTTTCTGACCTGTTGGGCATCATCTGGACCCAAGCAGAGCAGGGTCATAAGGCCTGGGTTTGTTGTGGGGTATACTGCGCTTTTGGGGTGCCAGAGGTGGGGCATGTCAGAATTAACAATTGCCAACTCTGGCCCTCAGCACTCAGGTATGGAAACCCAGGACATCTCTCTGTCCAAGTCCCAAGAGCCTCTGGTGCAAGGTAGGGAGGATGCTGGGTAAGTCATGGCCCTGGTAACCAAGAGAGACTCATCCCCTCCCCACCCCTTTTGAGTTCATGTGCAGACCCCCTTTCTGGCCATGCCTCTGTGAACCCCTATATTTCCTGTGGCCAGAAGGAATGCCCATGAACCTGGCCTGTCCTGTCTGCCCTGTGTCCTCACTGTGTGGGGCAACCTCTGTCCAATGGCTGCTGTATCCCAGCTGAAAGAGATGGTAGATAAGATATAGAGGCCCTGAGATTTACAGTACCATCACTCTTGGTTCTCTTCCTGAAAGCACTAGGCCCTTTGCCTTACCTGACTTGCTGTTGCGTACCTACTCCCTCATTGGGACACTTCAACAGAAATAGCTGTGGCACTGGGCTGGGATGAGGAAGTAGTAGCCACAAGTGGTAGAAATGTCCTAGTGGAAAACTGCCTTGCCCAGAGCCTAGGCCCAAACCTGTCTTTATTTCCCAAATGGTTTGTCTGTAAACTTGCCCACATGGACACTGTATCCTGCTGCTGTCTCGCTCCTGGTCGCGCATTGCCACTGCATGGCCTCCTGTCACTGTGAATCGTGGCCTGGTCTCGGTTTGTAGTTCCTCATTAAATTGGCCCTTTCACTCCCCTGCCCTGGACCTCTGCTCTCTTGCCTGGCTTCCTTCTTTTCTGAGGGCGAGGGTGGGGCTACAGTTAGTGAGGGGGTTACGTGGGGGGTTGAGCCCAACTGCTTGGGGATGACATTGATATTTAAGGACCTAATTATGTCAAACTTGACTCAGATGTAGACCTGCCCTGGAAATCCAGCTGTGACTAGGCCTGGGTAAAAACTGCTTGGACAGTTTTGTAAGGTCACCATTCTTCCTAACACTGGTTCCAAACATCTACACCTTGGCATCCACCTTTGGGACCTGCAAATTGGAGTCCCTCCACCCCAAGCTTGGGCTTGATATCCTCTAACCTGTAGCTCCTTTTCACTTGAGATAGAGCCACTGGGTTGAGAGTAATGGTCTATAGGTTAGTATAGTCTGAGCACCCAAATTCTGGACCTGCTCTGGCCTTGGCCCACTAACTTAACTGTGAAGGTGGTAAGAGTCAGTCTGTAGTTTAAAAAGACTCATCACCATATAACCCTATTTTGAATAAAACTTTTACAGGTGATAGATTCCTACTAATAAAAATATTTAACTTCATGTTTCTATTTTAGACAATGAATTGTTTATATGTTTTTGTTTTTGTTTTTTTAAAGTAGGAAACCTCCAAAGTGTTTGAGTGGGAAAAATCCTAGGTCCAGGTAAACATTAGGATCTCTGTGACATAAGTGTGGTCAAGAGTGACTGTCTTGGAGGAGTACTAGGTGCCGACCAACAGTGTCAGAAGTACATGAGGTTAGGAGAATGCAGAGGGCTTTTAGGACAGGAATGTCCACTTACCCACATGGATACAATACCCTTGTTTCTAAGGGATCCCCTTTCCCAATGGGTTATTAGGGTCTAGAAAGTGGCTTTATTGACCCCAATCCAAGAAAGAAGAAGCATACAGAGTCCATTTTATTGAATGCTATAGCATTTACACAGACCAGGGGAGAGGACAGCTCAGACTTGCAGACCTTTGGGAGCTCTTGATTGAGATGGAGCTCCCAGGGCCTCTGAGGCAGAGACTGATTCTGGCTTCAGCCCACCCTCGCCCCCAGATCCCCAAGGAAGGCCCAGAAGTTGAGCAATATTGTTTACCCCCTCATCCACAGAACCTAGGCATGCTGGCTACCAGGGCTTACTTGCAACAGGGCAAGGACATATTTCCCCAAGGACTGTGAAAATAGAGAATGAAGGGAATGCACCTAGGGTTCAAGGTGCAGAAGCCATGAAGCAGAGTTTGTTTCAGGCTTGCCCTACTGTGCCAGCTGCTACTAGGGTGATAGCCTGTAAACCTGGTACACATCTGGCCTACAGAGAAGACGCCATCAGGCAGAGCTAGCGTCTAGCTTTTATTGGTTGTTTTCTCAAACCCAGCATTTTTAAAAAGTCACCTGAGGTGGTAGATTAGTGGGGCAGAGATGGGGGTAGGACAGAGGTCACTTGGGAGGACTCCAGCATGGCATGACGAGTCCTTCACATGTAGTACCAGGCCAAGAGTCCAGCAGCCAGGGCCACACCAGCAGCCAGAATGAACTGGAGACTGGGCTTCCTCAGCACAGCCATGGCTGTCCGGAAGGGGCAGCTGCTGCCCTCCAGGGCACCTGCATGTAGTACAACAGGAAACGGCATGAGTGGGGGACCACTGACATGCCTGTCCTGGGAGGGGAACTTGGAACCCACAACCTACCTTTGTCTTCTTGAGCAGCATAGAAGGGGCATTTACGTACATCTCCCTTCCCGTCGTGTACAGGGAGCCCATCCTCCACGGTCTCTCTGGCCAAGGCAGAGCCAGCCTGGTCCAGTTCATTGAATATCTAAGGAGCACATATAAACTGAGCCATCTGGACTGCACAGACTTCGCTTTTGGAGTAGATTCCTCCCCACCCACCCCTGCCACGCAGAGGGAGGTGGAGCAGGTGCATTTGTTCAGCAGTGCCAACTAGACAATCTAGCAGCCCCAGTGGGTGGTAATGCTACTGTACTTCTCGTTAATGGGAGCTCTGGGAGATGAAGCCACATCTGCTGGTGGCACTCCAAGGCTGCCAATCACCATGGTGGGTCTTCCTGGGCACTGACCAAACACATACCCCATGCCAGGTGGCCCTGAGGGAACTTGCAACTACCAGGGCACAGACATGAAGTCAGCCCACCAGCACTTTCCCATTTCTAGTTGCTGGTCATTTTTTAGCAAGGAACAGAAAAATGGAAATCAGAGAGAAGAGCCCACAGCAAGGCAGATCCATCCAGGGAACCCACACTGGAGGCTTCTGCAGACTGTTCAGCCTGGTAGTGAGGAATGACCTGGGGCTGGGGACAGAATTAGTGCCCAAGACTACTTGTAAATGGTTATTCTCTTTCCTGATCCTTGGTGAATCTGTCTCCAGATGAATTACCAAGCAAGACTTTTCATAGCAATCCTTGCTAAAAAGGAGGAAATTCCCTATTCCTCAATTCCAATACCCTGTGACAAGTTGGAGAAAGAGCTCCATTGCCCAGCACCCTCTACGTGCTGGGGTCTTGCCCTTCCCAAAACTATCCATAGGACTCTACCAAGACAGGGCTCCATGCCAGTAGCTATCCACTGGGCCCATGCCCTTTGATGACCAATTTGGTTCCCTTGCCTTCTCCCGGGAAGATACTACGGTCCATCTATCCTCTTGCCACTGATGCCCTCCCAGGAAGCTCTGAATCTGCTCCCACTATCAAAGTGTCACCTGGGCACCCAGCAGTACCTGCATGTTGTACTCAAAGGCCTTGTTGGCTTCCTCCACAATCCTCTCTTTGGTCTTCAGATTCAGGTCCAGGGCATTCATTCTGGCCCGGTAGAACTGCTTGAACTGCTGGGCATTGTCCACGTGCTCAAACAGGTAGAACTGGGTCCCTTCCCCTGTGCTGGGGAGTTTCAGTGCCCGCTGGGCCACCTTCTTCAGCACCTGGCCTCCTGAGAGGTCCCCCATGTAGCGAGTGTATGCATGGGCCACCAGCAGCTCTGGCTCATTCTGCCCTATATAGTGGATCCGCTCCACGTACTTCTGGGTAGCCTCAGAGCACTTCACCAGCTCCTCCCAGTTCTCACCAAAGAAGTATTCCATGTCCTTGGTCAGCGCCTCCTTCCGGTGCAGCTCCGTGGGGAAATATAAAGGGGCAAAGGCTGGGTGGTCCTTGTTGCGGTCCATTTCCTCCTCAAGGGCTGAGTATGTGAAGTAAAGTGCAGTTGTAGCCAGCTGTGGGGGTAACAAGATCACAGGAAAAGACTGCAGGCCAAACTGGCACTCCCAAAGCAATACCCCTTTCCAGTCCCAAGACACAACTGTGACCCATTTTTATATAGTGAATTATTTAACATACCCACGAAGCTTCAGTGTTTCTTAGAGGAAAAATATGGCAAATTCTTTGAAACATACACTTTTTGCTTCCTTTACTATTATTCCATTTAAGCCAGGAGAGCCACAGTTCAACACTAAGAAAGACTGAATATGGAAAAAAACGTAGGTGGCTCCAAGGGCACTCCAACCCATCCCCATATGAAAGTCTGGAATCCAGCCTTATCTGACTGAGGGCACAAACCTTAAATAGCTCCTTCTTAATGTTGCCTTTCAAGAAGTCCTTGACAAACTGGGTGTTTTCTGCCCGGTCATGTGCTTCCTTGGTCCCTTCCTTGAGGAGCTCAGAGAGGTCAGTCATTCTGCAGAGATGGGATGTGTGTGTGAGAGCCCTTCCTAGTTCCCCGGAAAAGACCACAGAACAAAGTCCAGATCCCAGGGCAACCACTTGCTGAACTGGAGGCAGGGTGCTCCAACACTTGTGCGTGAACAGCAGGGGGCACAGTGCAAGCAGCTAGTCTTCTCAGGGAACACAGAGATGGACTGTGGCCTCCACAAGATTCTAGGTCTTTGTCTGTGCTAGGAACCACCCAAACAAATGGCGTTTTGATTCTGTGGTCACATAGTGGCCCAAGAAATACACACCTCTAATCCCCCCAGTTATTTGCTGGCTTCTCCAGGAACACCCTGCCCCATGGAAATGTGGATCTCCTGAGGCAGCCCGGCTGCCTTCCTCCCACCATACGTCTGTCCAGTCTCTTCAGGACTACATGTGGCTGCACCCAGGCATAGAGGATGAGACGGAGACAACTGAGAGGCTGGGGCCAAGTGCTTGGATTTGTACTGCCTAACAAACACACAGGAAAACCAGACCCAGTGGCAAATGCCTATAATCCCAGCTCCTTGGGAGACTGAAGCAGGAGAATCACAAGTTTGAGGCAGACTGGGCAACTGTGCAAGACCCTGTCTCAAAAAAGGAACTGGTGATCTAGCTCAGTTGGAAGAGTGCTTGCCTAGAATGTACAAGACCCTGAGTTTAACCCCCAGCACCACGCACATACATACATACATAAATAACGACGAAGGGCTGAGGATATAGTTCAGTGATACATAATTGTCTAGCATGTGACAAGCACCACACACATACAAATTACAGAGTAGAAGTTGTGCTGATAGAAGACGAGGTAGAAAACGACCCTAAAGATGACGGCACCTGGTGCTGGGCATGGTGGAGCACACCTGTAATCCCAGCTGCTCAGGAGGCTGAGGCAGGAAGATCGCAAGTTCAAGCCAGCCTCAGTAAAAGCAAGGCACTAAGCAACTCAGTGAGACCCTGTCTCCACATAAAACACAAAATAGCGCTGGGGATGTGGCTCAGTAGAGTGCCCCCGTGTTCAATCCTCAGGTCCAAAAAAAAAAAAAAAAAGATGATGGCGTCTGTGTAGGGCTCATATATCCATGAAAAAAAACTTGGCCTCACAAGTTGAAAGCCAGCCTCAGCAACTTAGCAAGACTTTTTCTCTAAATAAAATACAAAAAGGGCTGGGGATGTGGCTTAGTGGTTACTAGGTTCAATCCCTGGTACCAAAAAAAAATTGGGTTGGTGGTGTGCTGGGGATGTAGTTCAGCACTAGGGTGCTTTCCTAGCTTGTGTGAGGCCCTGGGTTCTATACCTAATACTGAAAGGTAGGGGGAGAAAATGACAAGGCTCATGATGGCTCTAACAAAAGGTTAAGAACATTACAGAGCAGAGTCCAGTAATTTAAGGCTTGGAGAGAAATTGTCCTAACAATAAGAAAAACCCTGCCCTAAAGCATAGTTACGAGTTCAAGTTCTGGAAGAGGAATAGAAGTTCAGTGGAGTAGGCAAGGGGGACTGGGAAATGGGAAGGCAGCAGAATGAATCTGATGTAACTTTCCTGTGTACATATATGAATATACACCACAGTAAATCTCACCATTGTGTATATCCACAATTAATTCATTAAAAAAACTATGGGTACATGCAGAAAAATTAATAGAGGGAGGGAATAGGGGATGGGGAGGTGCTGGAGTCAGAATTAGAACAAGATATACTCCATGCTTGTAGAATTAAGTCAAAATGGATTCTAGTGTCATGGGTAACTAAAAAGGACCAATGGAGGGAAAAAAGAGTTCAAGTCCTAAATTTTAAGGGATGGAAGACACTGTAAAGGAGCCAGTTCCCTTTCTCAGCCCAGATGAAGTAGCCAGGGACTTGGGGCCCTTCAGTGCCAACCAGGCATCTCAGGGTCTACAACTCAGAGCCCAATAACCTCTCCCTGGTAAACCAGACAAAACCTGATGTACATGGAAGGTGGTGGTGGGACCACCTGATCTGATACTGCCAACCCCCAATGCTCACCTGGTATGATTTTCCTTTTCTGGAGCCACAGAGTTCTTTTTCTCTGACTCATCTACTCCCTCAGAGGCCTCCACTTCTGCTGACATCATTGCTGAGTGGTTCTTGATGCCCTCACTCTAGTCCTGTAGAGACACAAGGAACCAGTGATTCAGCATCCTTGGCAATCACTTCCCCAAATGCCTGCCTGTTCTGCTCTTCTCTGAGTGAATGTAACTGAGCATACACCCCTGCAGCCCAGGCTTGTTTTCTTTACAATAAAGCTGTGCCATTACTGGGACCATATAGGAATATGGACAAATCTGAACATGGAAAGTGGACTAGGTGACAGCACTGTGTTGATGTTGAACTTGTTCTGAGGAAATACACTGAGGCATGTAAAGGAGCACACTGTCTGACAACTTACTCAGAAGGTCCAGAAGAAGAGGGTGTGGCCACTGCATCTATGTTGGGGTTGGGGGGGACAGGACACATTCCCAAGTAAGACAACAAATTAGACAAAATGTTGACAGAGAATCTGAGTAAAAGGTATACAAAAGTACTTTGTGCTATTCTTATAATTTTTCTGTATGAAATTAGATCAAAATAAAAAGCTACCACAAGCATAAAAAAATACAAATCATAGTTTAAAAAAATAAATTAAAAAGCTATTGCACTGCAGTCCTCAGCTTGGCAAGCAACACAAGGCTTCCATGTCACTACAAGGACACCCAAGGCCAGTGCTCCTACCTGATGGTAGCTGGGTGGCCTTGTGCAGAGAGCAGCACAAGCAGGGTGTTAGCTGGAATTTAGTGAAGTCAGGCTGTGCCCAGGAGTTACACTGTATAGAAGAGCAGCTCAAAAGGCACCCAACAATCCTGTATCTGTTACATTTGAGTTCCTTAGAAAGGATTGTCCCCAGCCTACTCAGAACTCTGCTGGGCTGAAGGAAATATTGGCCAATCAATTCCTGTCACCTGCTACAGGGGCTGAACCTATATCGGCCAGGGAAATATAGTCCCACAACATGACAAGCTCATCCTCCATCCCTGGAGGCTTCAACTCTAGCAGTGTAAAGGGCAGCCCACTAGGGAAACTTTCCAGACTGAACAACAGACCAACGACAGTAGCACCAACAACTAAGAAGTCACTCAAAGACAAGAGGACCAACATTGGGGCCATGTCAGGCTTCCTCAGGCCACAATAGGCCAAGCAAAGAAAAAACCTTAGTTTTCTACCTCAAATAGTTATTTACTGAACATTTTCTACATGATCTGCCAAGAAAGAGTGTCAAGGGGACAAAGAAGTATAAGAAATGGTCTTTCAAAAAGGCCAAAAGCATAAAGAAGAAGAGAAAACCAAGCAGTCTTACCCCATAAGTTACTGGTACATACCCTCCCTGAGTTTCCTCCAGACACCTAGTTACATTTTCTTTGTTATCTTTTGAGGCATTACAGTGCGTAATTTCTCAGTACAATCTTTCAGAATTTTCTCTTGACTTCAGATTCATCATCTATACAATGGAATTAATTAAAGAAAATTAAATGAGAACAATGGAGCACAATGCCTGCTATGTGACGCATTCATGACTGTTACTGCTTGTACTTGTGATTGTCTTTAGTTCTATTTATTTATTCACTTATTGTTGTGATGCTGGGGATCAAACCCAGGGCCTCATACATGGAAGGCAAGTAAGCTACATCTCCAGCCTTGTATTGAATTTGACTGAAGTTTAGTGATAGCCAAAAATGCTCAAAAAATAAATAGCAGAAAAGAAAATGGAACAAAGCAGACATATTCTTCTGCATAATACTGATGAACTACCTGGTGCACAGAGTAGTCCAGAAAAAAGAAGAGGAAGGCAGTCATCAAGTAGAGGGAATGGCATGCAGAGAGGCCTCCTGGAGAAGAACCCTCAACAACAGAGTCCGCAGATCAAGGGAATAATATAACAAATGCAGAAATGGAAAGGTTCACAGATGGAATGAGGCTATCCAGCTTGTCTTTTTTATGAAGAAACTGAGGCAGACGTTGCTAGCTGCAGAATAACCCCCCCACAAGCCTTCTAAGGACTTGTCCACAATTTATCTTCCTTTACAGCCTTCTTTTTCCCCCTGGTGCTGGGGATGGTGGAGTACTAGGGACTGAATCCAGAGGCCCTCTATTGCTATGTCACATCCCCAGATCTTTTTGTTTTTGGACAGGGTCTCCCTAAGTTGCCAAGGGTCTCACTAAATTGCCCAGGCTGGCCTCAAACTTGTGATCCTCCTGCCTCAGCCTCCCTCCCCTTCCTCAATTGCAGGGATTACAGGCATGTTTCACCGAGCTCAGCCTGCAGTAGTACGGGTTGAATCCACTGCTACATTCCCAGCCCTTTCATTTTTTATTTTGTTTTGAGAGATGTTCTAAGTTGCCAGGCAAGCCTTGAACTTGGGATCCTCATCCCTTAGCTTCCTGAGTGGCTGGGATTACAGGTATGTGCCTGGTGATTTACAGACTTTTTAAAAAAGAAGAGCTGAGCTGGGCGTGGTGGCGCATGCCTGTAATCCAAGCGACTTGGGAGGCTGAGTCAGGAGGATCGCGAGTTCAAAGCCAGCGTCAGCAACTTAGCCAGGCCCTAAGCAACTCAGTGAGACCCTGTCTCTAAATAAAATACAAAATAGGGCTAGGGATGTGGCTCAGTGGCCAAGTGTCCCTGAGTTCAATCCCTGGTTCAAAAAAAAAAAAAAAGAAGAAGAAGAGCTGTACTCCATACTCCTGGGGATCCTGAGAGCCAAGGTGTCCCTCAGAGAGCACAGAGGTGAAGTGGGTGGTAGGATGGGAATGGTGGGCTGCCTAGAAGAGGGAGGGACACAAAGGGTCCCAGGGTCTCTAGACAGCACTACTATGCTGAGCAAACAGCCTGGTACCAAGTACTGCAGACCTCAGGCTGCTTATAGGTGAAGCAAAGACAAAAACAAGTGCATAAATTAGACTGTGGTAACTTCAGTAAACTTCCTGCTATGTGCAATGAATTATTATGCCACACAACAGTGACTGTGTACGTGATTAAATCTGATCCTTAACTGTGTTTTATTCGATGATAACTGCTTGTGCTCTGGGAGAATGTAGTCTGCTTGAACAAGGTCTTCACTTCTCTTAAAAATACATAGGGGGAGGAGCCCGGCGTGGTGGCGCTCGCCTGTAATCCTAGCACCTGGGAGGCTGAGGCAGGAGGATCGCGAGTTCAAAGGCAGCCTCAGCAACTTAGCGAGGCCCTAAGCAATTCAGTGAGACCCTGCCTCTAAATAAACACAAAATAGGCCTGGGGATGTGGCTCAGTGGTCGACTGCCCCTGGGTTCAATCCCCAGTACCAAAAAAAAAAAATACATAGCGGGAGGCTGAGGCAGGAGGATCACAAGTTCAAAGCCAGCCTCAGCAATGATGAGGTGCTAAGCAACTCAGTGAGACCCTGTCTCTAAATAAAATACAAAATAGGGCTGGGGATATGGCTTAGTGGTGAAGTGCCCTGAGTTTAATCCCTGGTATCTCCCTGCCAAAAAAAATACAAAAGGGGACTGGTGGAAGATGCCTGTAAACTTAGCTACTCAGGCTAAAGCAGGAGGATCCCAAGATCAAGGTTATCCTTGGCAACTTAGCAAAACTGCCTCAAAAAAAATACAAGGGGCTGAGATGTAACTCAGTGGTAGAACATATGCAAAGCATGTGAGAGGCCCTGTGTTCAATCCTCAGTACCCCCAAAAAAGGGATAGGAACTGGCTTCCACTGGTGCCCACTTTGGCATTTTCTTTTTCTGAGATGCACTTTATTTGTGCCTTGTCCCTTCAGGTATACCCGCTACCCTCTTCAACCTCATATCTAGCTGCCAGCCCCAAATTCTGTCCACCCATCCCACGAGAGACTAAACTTTGGCCCCAGTGGCAGGACCACAGCTAACTTTTCCACTCCTGTAGATAACCTGAAAAATGCTAGATTCTGATAAATACTTGAGTAAAATGAGAAAAATCCAAGTTAAAAAAACAAAAAAGAGAAAAAAAAGGGGGGGAGGAAAAAGTCTCATGCATATCAATACATAGGGTTAAAAACAACAGCAAAGGGCTAGGGGTATAGCTTAGGGGTAGAGCACTTGCCTAGCATGCAGGAGGCCCTGGTTTTTTTTTATCCTCAGCAACACACACACACACACACACACACACACACACACACACAAAAAAAAAAAAAACCCAATAGCAAAAAGTAATCTGCTCTCCACTATTGGTTAGCATGTTCAACCCTGGGTGGTACCAGGGCAGGCAGCCTGTGTCCACGGCCCTATGGTCGGTCACTCTTTCTCAAAGGAGTTGGCCATGTAGTGTGGCACTAAGAGACTACCTTTTAACTGTGGAAACAGAATTTTCTTCAATCTCTGAAAAGATACATGTCCAAACTTAGTCTGCCTGACTTCTACACTTGAATCCTTTTTTCTTTGCAAGAACCACGGGGGTCGGGAGGAAGAACCACTGAAATTCTTAGAAAATTGGGAGCCAAATTATAAATGTAGGGCCTTTCTAGACTTCAGTCTCTTTTTGGGGGGGGGGGGGTGCAATGGGGATTTAACCCAGGGGTAACTTACCACTGAACTTCATCACCAGCCCTTTTTATTTTTTATTGAGTCAGGGTCTTACTAAGTTGCCTTAAGTTCCCACTAAGTTGCTGAGACTGATCTTGAACTTGCAATCCTCCTGTGTTAGCCTCCAGAGCTGCTGGGATGTGTGCTGTGGCCCAGCTATACTTCAATATCTCTTATCAATAAGAAGTTACTCACAGCCGGGCATGGTGGCACACGCCTGTAATCCAAATGACTTGGGAGGCTGAGTCAGGAGGATCGCAAGTTCAGAGCCAGCCTCAGCAACTTAGCGAGGCCCTAAGCAACTCAGTGAGACCCTGTCTCTAAATAAAATACAAAATAGGGCTGGGGATGTGGCTCGGTGGCTGAGTGTCCCTGAGTTCAATCCCTGGTTCAAAAAAAAAAAAAAAAGAAGTTATAAACCTCACAAACACACTTCAAAAACAAAAGAAAAGGGGCTGGAGTTGTGGCTCAGTGGTAGAGCGCTTGCCTAGTATGTGTAAGGCACTGGGTTTAATTCTCAGCACCACATATAAATAAATGGATAAAATAAAGTTCTAGCCAGGCATGGTGGGGCACACCTGTAAACCCAGCACTTCGGAGGCTGAGGCAGGAGCATCATGAGTTCAAAGCCAGCCTCAGCAACTTAGCAAGGCCCTAAGCAACTCAGTTAGACCCTGTCTCTAAATAAAATACAAAATAGGTCTAGGGATATGGCTCAGTGGTGGAGTGCCCCTGGGTTCAATCCCCAGTACCAAAAAAATAAAAATTAAAATTAAAAATAAAATAAAACAAAGGTCTATCAACATCTAAAAAAAAAAATTAAAAAAAAAACAAGAAAAAATTCCACTCTGGAAAATACACCTCAAGAAATATTCCTAGTAATCTCTACCAAAATAGTAATAGTCAAATCTTATGCTAGAATACAAATCATATGGTCTAATGGCAAAGGCTTGGAACGCTCCAAGGGCAGTAAAGCAATGGAATGCTGGTACAGCCCTAACCAGTTGACAAGCCAGGAACCAGGTGCATTCACCAAGGGAAAAGCACATAAAAACATATATTTTTTTAAAATCCAAAACACTGACTAAAACTGTACAAATGTATAATATATAAACTGATATAGCCGGGCGCGGTGGCACACGCCTGTAATCCCAGTGACTTGGGAGGCTGAGGCAGGAGAATTGAGAGTTCAAAGCCAGCCTCAGCAACTTAGCGAGGCCCTAAACAACTCAGTGAGACCCTGCCTCTTAATAAAATACAAAAAATAGGGCTGGGGATGTGGCTCAGTGGCCGAGTGTCCCTGAGGTCAATGGAATGGAATGGAATGGAATGGAAAGGAAAGGGGAAAGGAAAGGAAAAGGAAAAGGAAAAAGGAAAGGAAAAAGGAAAGGAAATAAACTGGTATAGTGGCACACATCTGTAATCCTGGCAACTCAGGAAGCCGAGGCAGGAAGATCACAAGTTTGAGGCCAGTCTCAGCAACTTAGAGAGGTCCTAAGCAACTTATTGAAACCCTACTCAAAATAAAAAATAAAAAGAGCTGGGGAATGTAGCTCAATGGTACAGCACACCTGAGTTCAATACCCAGGGCCACAAGAAAAGATAAATATTATGTAAGTATACTGACAATAACAGGAAGGGAATCTGGAAAGTTCTAAGTCTAGAAGTTCTAGGTCTTCTTCTAGAAGTTCTAAGGTCTTCTTTTCATTGGGCTTCTTAGCCAATAGGCTGCTGCTTTTATATAAAGTAGCCCGATTCTCTTGTAAAGAATAGGGGAAATGTAATGAAAGGGGACATAACTATAGGGAATGAAAGGAAAGGAGCCCAGAGAGAGGAATTGTCCAAGCAAACCAGCTAAGGTCAGCCCTGCACTAACTAGTCAACAGGAAGTCAACCCTGAATGCTCTCTGCTATTACATATGGCAGAAAGGTCACTCTGCCCTCTTTCCCATTTCCAGAAAACTATGGCCCTCTGTAAAATCTACCTCCACTACTTCACAATTCCTATAATCCTAGCCATTTGCTTGGTCAGCTACTGATTTTCATTCCAACACCTGTTCTGACCAAAGCAGCAAGCTCCTATCATGGTGACTTCCAACAGAAGAGGTTCCTGTTAGACCAGCCCAGCTGATGCACAATACTCACATCAAAGCTTTTACTCCTGGTAAATTGCTATCTCAAGGCACTAGGGCTTCTGAAACCACACAAACATTGTTCAAAGATATTCTCCTTCATGGAGACACAAGTCCAACAAATTTTACAAGGTTAGGTAGCTCAGGGCACAGCTGCCAGGTAGAAAAAATCCAAGGAGAATGTTATGATTCATTTACCATCTAGAGATCCAAAAAAGAACAATAAATACTTCTTTTTCATTGCGCTGGAGAAACTGCAACTGAAGGAAGGGTACAGGTTGCTGAACTCAGCCAGAACAGAGGGGAAGGGATGACAGGGTGACCTGCTCCCTGGAGTTAGAACAATGCTGCCTCTGACTCACTGAATAGTGACACACAACAGTGACCAGCTGATGCCCATGACATTCGCTAGTGTTATTCCACATTCAAAGGGAGACTAAGTGGTTACTCAGAGACTTCTGCTACTGTTTTCTCCTTGTGGAATGGCTCATAGCAAAGCATCAGGATTCACATTATTGCCCTGGGAGTCCCCTGTCTGCTTCCTAGAAGGATGTCCACAGCTCAGAGTTCCCTCCTATATAGAACTGGCACCATATCACCACATGACATGACTATCATCCTGTTTCCCCAGTTAAACTATAAACTTCCTAAAAACAGATCATGATTTCCCTCAGACTCAAGTTTATCAGAGTCCAACATCATGTCCAGCACCCTAGAAAGCCTTCAACTTGAGTTATCACTATTGCAATACACAAACAGAATGTCTAAAGACCACTAGCTAAATGAAGGTTTTATGTTGTAACAAGAAAATAACTTTTTGATGTTGTTTTTGGCAGTGCTAGGGACTGTCACCAACACTTGTTACCTCTTTTTGAAATAGTCATTGTAAGAGGATATCTCATTATAATTTTAATTTACATTTCCCTGATGATCGGTGATGTTGAACATTTCTTCATATATCTGGCAGTCATTTGCAGGTCTTTTTGAAAAATGTCTGTTTAGTTCTTTTAGCCCCACCCAACCCCTTTATTTTTTGGTAGGTACTTTATCTCTGAACTACATCCCAGTTCATATTTTGAGACAGGGTCTCACTAAGTTGTTGAAGCTGGTCTTGAACTTGGGATCCTCCTGCCCTCAGCCTCCCCAGTCACTAGGATAAGAAGTGTGCACCACCATGCCCAACCTTACCCATTTTTAAAAAAATATTTTCTTAGTCATAGATGGACCCAATACTTTTATTTTTTTAATTTTTATGTGGTGCTGAATATTGAACCCAGTGCCTCACCGGTGCTAGGTGAGCACTCTACCACTGAGCCACAACCAACTCCAGCTTCAACCTTACCCATTTTTACATATGGTTATTTGTTGTTAGGGAGGAGTCTGAGCTTCTTATATACTTTGGATATTACCCTCGGATGTGTGATTTGCAAGTATTTGCTACCAGTCTGTGAGCTACTGTTTCCTTTGATGTGCAGAAGCTTTTTAATTTGATGCAGTGGGGGAGGGGTCCTGAATTTTCTAAGACTTGTTTATATGCTGCCTAGTCTTTAAGCTAGCCAAGGTCATTTTAACCCCCTGGGGCCCAGCTGGATTGTCTCCAGCATTTGCAGGGACTGTGCTGTCCAAGACCTGGGGTCTCACTGTAGGTCTTGCCCCCGCCCCCAGATCTCTCCACAGGAGGCCTGGGCCCTGATTCCCCAGCCCCTTTCTGACCCCTCCACAAGGCCCAGTTGCACTTCCTCTGATCCACTGCTCAGTAAGGCTGCTCCTCACCTGTGTGCCTGTGAAGGAATGCACTCCATCAGGCCCTGGCTCCTTTTCCTAGCCAACTTTGGATGAAATGAGGCCTCCAATCTTTTTGGTCTCTCTGGTCATTTGGTCCAGCTTCCTTCCCACAGCCCATAACTGAATGATCTTTAAAATCCAACATTATAAGTAAACTCAAGACAAGGGATAGTTCTGCAACCCTTCTAGCAAATGGATGTACAGAGGAGGTTGTAACCTATTTTCTGTTTTAGGTAAATAATCACCTGACTGGCCCAGCCCTACTCCAGACCTCTAGCAGGCTGGAATGTCTGGAGTGGAAGGGAAAAGCTCAGTGGACCTGTCACTTTACTGGGGTCACTTCTGGGTTCCCACTTACTGCTAATTATTACTAGAAATCCAACTTGCCTTCTGAAATGGGAAGGTAGCTTGGCCTTGCAAAAAGGCCATGACTTTTAGAGCTAAAAAATGTGGGTTTGAGTCGGGCACGGTGGCGCACGCCTGTAATCCCAGCACTTGGGAGGCTGAGGCAAGAGGATCACGAGTACAAAGCCAGCCTCAGCAACTTAGCGAGGCCCTGAGCAACTCAGTGAGACCCTGTCTCTAAAATAAAAAAATACATCTTCGGATCGGCGATGGAGGTTAGAGGGTGCGCCCCGGGGTTAACCCCCCCCAGTAAAAAAAAAAAAAAAAGTGGGTTTGAGCCAGGCACAGTGGTACATGCCTGTTACACCAGCAGCTCAGAGGCTGAGACAGAAGGATCTCAGTTCAGCCTCAGCAACTTATCAAGGACCCAAAGCAACTCAGTGAGACCCTGTTTCAAAATAAAAAATGGATGTGGCTCAGTGGTAAATTGCCCCTGAGTTAAATCCCCAGTAATCCCCACCCCACCCCCACCAAAAAAAAAAAAAAGGGGGGTGGGGGAGGGAGGGAGGGAGGGAAGAGGGAGGGAAATTTGGGCTTGCCATCTAAAGTTCAAATATTCAGTAGCTCTTGGGAGTATATAAATCATAACCCCCTGAAAGCTGAGTTCCCTCATCAATAAAACTGGTAACAAAACTTTTCATCTTCTCAAGGATACTGGAGGATTAGGTGAACTAATGTGTATGAAAGTGTTTCATGAAATGTAAAGATGCCTCAAATGTAGCTCTCTCAGTTACTGGTGAGAATACCATCTGGATGATTATGAAATGCTGAGGAAGAATGAGTTATTTAGAGAATTCACAGACAATCCTAGGCAGGTCATACTAGAGGACTTGGACCTCCTTCCCTGGCAGCGACCAAGGTGAGCCATGTGACCACCACAGGCTAGAATACCCACAGTACAGGTGCTACTCAAGGCTGGCTGAGCCGGATGTTGGGAACAGTGGACAGGGCCTAATCAGCTCTAATCCAAAAAGGCTTGATAGGTAACAGGGGCCTCTCAAAACCACATCATCCAGGTCCACAGCTTCTGAGTTTCCAGACTAAATGGCCTGAAGACTCCTCTGAACTCTGGCACCACCACTCCTCAGGAAATCTTACACACAAGCCTCACCCTTTTCTTTTCAGTCACTGTAGGAATTTGATCCCATAATTCATTCAATTGATGACTATTAATGTCTTAATAAAGAACAAGATCAGACAGGAAATCCTGGGAAAGTGGGTACTGCAGGGACCAAAAAACACTAGAGTCAGATTTACTAAATATACACTTGTAAATGTGGGCAAAAAGCAAGGATAAAGCAAAATAACTGCCCTGTCTGGGGATGTCACTAAGTGGTAGAGCACTTTCCTAGCATGCTCAGGCCCTGGACTGGATTCCTAGCACTGCAAAAAAACAAAACACAAAAACTGCAAATTAGTCTAAAGGCAACAGCCTCAAAAAACCTGACATCAGCCAGGCATGGTGGCACACGCCTGTAATCCCAGCACTTGGGAGGCTGAGGCAGGAGAATTGTTGAGTTCAAAGCCAGCCTCAGCAACTTAGTGAGGCCCTAAGCAACTCAGTGAGACCCTGTCTCTAAATAAAATACAAAATAGGGCTGGGGACGTGGCTCAGTGGTGGAGTGTCCCTGGGTTCAATCCCCAGTACCCAAAAAAAAAAAAAAAAAAAAAAAAAACCTGACATCAGTTCAGGAAGTCCAAGACTACTCTTGCAGCCATTTTTTTAAGTTGGGGGTGGGCAGGTATGTTCATCTCTAGCATGTCCAAATATAACTGAGCAAGCAGTCAGAGCAGACACCAAGGACAAGATATGAAACAAGAGTTCAGAAAAGGGGCCTGAAGCTGGGCACGGTGATGCACGCCTATAATCCCAGCTCTTGGGAGGCTAAGGCAGGAGGATCTCAAG